>VONZ01000421.1:340000-627712 GCA_012976165.1 Labeo catla
AATTATCAGGTTTTCTTTGTTGTCACAAAAATTATATTTATTTATGGTATGTTTATTATTTTATTTATATTTACAAATAAAATACATTTTAGTGTAAAGGAGTACAATAATTTGAGAATGTCTTTCTTATTTATTTTATATTATTAATTTTTACTAATTAAAGACATTTAAGTAAAAGATGTGCAAGAATTTGAGAATGTGTTTTTCTTATTTTACTTATTATTTATTTATTTATATTATTTTTTGCTTTAATAACAGCAGCAACTAATTATCAGGTTTTCTTTGTTGTCACAAAAATTATGTTTATTATTTATGTTATTATATTATTTATATATACAAATAAAATACATTTCAGTGAACTGTTTACAAGAATTTAAACAAAAAATCATTAAAAAATATTTTCCTTATTTTATTATTATTATTATTATTATTATTATTATTATTTCCTTAAATGATTTCAGTAACAGCACTGTGTTATTCCATCCTGCCTACAACCCCAAGCTGACAAGAACAAAACATGATTTTCATGTATTGTTGTCACAAATTTGGTAAGTTTTAATTGGTGATCAAGAAATAAATCAGATTTTTCAATGTTTATTCTTAGTTTGATGCCATTATGTGTCTTTGTTTTATATTTTCAGTTTATTTCCAGGTTTCAAACACAAAAATGCTGTTTTAGACTTTTGGACAGCACTGCATGTTTGTTCCAAATAATTAGAATGAAACGTTTGTTCTGATTCTGAAATGCCCAAGATTAAAAGCGTTACCTAACCCGGTTCACTAATGTTTTATCAAAGTACTGCAAAGCATAACAGGTTAAGACAGGAACAGTGTGAATGCGTGCAACCGTGCACCAAAGCGCCCTGCCATAATCAGGAAGTGCTTTTGGTGCAGAAACAAGTGGGCACTTAAGAATCACCATTTGAGTCAAACTTGACATTTGTGATACCTGCGATCCAGAACTTTTCCCTTTCGTACCAACTTCGCCTCCACTGGCTTTCCCCCCATCTGTGGCCATGGCTTCCTTCTTTTGATCTGTAAAAAGTCAAATGTCAAACCCAAAGCCAAGGTGAATTTGCTGTTGGAAACAGATGCAATGCAAATGCATGACAAAAAGATCATTTTTTTTTCTAATGCAAAGCCTCCTAGACCTATAGACACATCGATATCTGCCAAAGCAAGCTGTCCTGTCCTTTACAGGCATTGCACAAGACCCAAAACTGATCAATGGGCACAAATAAACAGCAGATCCCATATGAAAGTGGGGGGACAGCGATGGATAGATGGCACATACGCACGCATGGAAAATTAAGGGGTGGAGACGCATAAGGAGGGGAGGGTACGTACCACTCATTCCGCATTAATAAAACCCGGAGAGGAGTTGTTTAAGAGAAAAAAGGCCGGACGCCGTGGAAGGCAGGCAGAAGGCAGGCAACAGCCCAGCAGAAGGACGGCCTATTTTCTCCAGCGGCCGCAGACTGTGGCGCAGCTCTGACGCACGGACCCACCCCGCCAGGAAGGGCGGTGCCAATGCAAAAACACCCTTCAATAACGGAGCACAAAATGCCAAGCGAGTCCGAGCGGCTCGGGTCGAACGGCGGCGGTCCCGTACTGGCCTTATCTGCGCTGTTAGATCCGGAATTAAATAATATTCCTCCGCGGATATATGTGCAGGTCTGTCAGAGATCGCCGTCTGCGCGAAGGCCCACCCACTTCCATTTAAATATCTATGAATGCCAAACCATCATGCCCGGGCTATTCCGCTTCGTTTTTACCTATCCCGGATGTTTTTGTGTGAGATTATTCGGCGGAATTCACTCACGACATTTCCCGAATTTCCAATTGTTCACTTTTTGATGCACAATTGCATTTGAGGCACACTAAAATTGCTGTGGCTTTTGTGGGCGGATGCTCCCCTCCCACATATTCAGATTGGACGGGAACCGACGGTGGGCGTGGTGACATTTGGGGCTTGTAGTTTCAAAGCGCGCGGCGCGCGTTCGATTCAGAACGCCGCGGACTACAAGGGACTACAAGTCCCATGCTGGCGGGGTGTTATCAGGTTCGGTTGTTCGGAATGAAGAAGGGCGGGCTCTTGTGGTATGTGGGGGTTGGGCGAATGGAAACGGGTGGAGAAACACGAACCACCGGCCCAGTTCGGAGAAACACACGCACAGCCCACTCACAAATACACGCCCTGAAGTCTATCACGACTGTTAAATGAAATAAATAAACAATTCCGAAAGATAACGGTACGATAACTGCTGAGGCTTCGCGTTTCTTTGCAATGGCGACACGAAAAGTATTTGGACACTTTCGTCACACTTTAAACTGTGTGAATGTCGTTGTATTACATAACAATATCAAACTATGTGGCGTTTAATTTAAATAAATAGAGTGCAGGCATAGTTTTTAAGCAAAATATTTAGCAAAAACAAGTTTGCTAGCTAAATGAACAATTTACGTTTTTAAAACACACCTGTGTGAACTTCACTTCATACATTTACTAAAAAAAACAAAACAGCAGCTGATTTAAAGACATTGGTCATTGTTTCCTAATCTAGCTTTCTAATAAACAGGCACTGTGTATTATTGCATGTTGCATATATATATATATATAATTTTTTTGTGAAATTGTAAATATTTTTGCTGATATTATTGTTGCTTTAAAGACAGCAACACTGAACTGATATAAACAAAATTGTCTTTGTAAAACTATATTTCTTTTTAAGGTACTGTCTTTAAAAAATATAATTTTTTAATACATTTATTATTTTATTATGAAATATAATATTAAATGTTATATATATATATATATATATATATATATATTTTTTTTTTAAGTCATTAGTTTTTATTTTTTTAAAAATGTACAAGAAAACTGTACAAGAATTTGAGCATGTCTTGTAGTAATATTATTTATTATTAGTTTTTGTGACTAATTTGGTTACATTTATTTCCAGGTTTAAGTTTAGAAATACTTTAGATGATTAGATTCTGTTTATTTTGTTGATGTTTATTTATTGAACACTGGTGCACACAATACACACAATCTGTATTGTTAAAAGCACTATATACATTTTTGTGAAACTGAAAATATTTTTTGCTGATGTTATTGTTTTTATTTATCTTTATAAAATTATATTTCTAATTTATATTTATGTAATTTTTAAATCTGTCTTTAAATATACTTATAAATATATTACATATGATCAATATTTTATATTTTAATTTATAATTTTGAAATAAATAAAAACCATAGGCCTATATGTGTATTTTTTAAGTTATTTGTTTTTATTATTATTTTTTAAAGTGAAAAATGTCAGAATTTGATAATGTCTTTTTACTTATATTATTTGTAGTATTATAATTTTTTCTGACAACATTTCTGAACAAAACATGATTGTCCTATTCTCTTGTTACTAATTTGGTTACATTTATTTCCAGATTTCAAACCACACAGAAACAAAACAAAACAAAAAAGTTCTGAAAAAACTTCCAGTTCTGAAAAGACAAAAAAGTCACCTAACACAGTTCAGAAATACTTCAAATCATTAGATTCTGTTTATTTTGCTAATTGCTTATTGAACAGTGGTGTCTATTTCATAACAGCATGCTTAACCATGATAAAGCAACTTAAAGATATCTTATTGTTGCTTATTAATGTATTTGAGTTTTTTTTTTTGGCCTGGCATTAATACCTGAACCACTTCTTACAATCTGATGAAATGCAGAGTCTTTTTGACCACCAATTATCATTTTATTTCTACTTTGTCTCAACATATCTTGCATACAGCTTGAACATTAGATCTGTGGATAATTCTGTTAATATATTTTACATTTTTTATATTGTTATTTATATTTTCAAAAAAGAAATTGTGTGAAATTGGCTTTTTTTTTTGCTGATATTATTGTTGTTTTAATGACAGCGGCACTGATCTGACATGAACAAAAAAATCTTTTAATCTGTCTTTAAATATATTTATAAATATATGATCGATATTTTAATGTATAATTTTATAATAAATAAATAAAAACCATAGGCATATATGTATATTTTTAAAGTTATTTGTTTTTTTAATTGTATTTAATTATTATTTTTGTTTTGTTTGTTTTGTTTGTTTTGAAAAATGTACAAGAATTTGAGAAAGTCTTTTACTTATAGTATTTGTAGTATTATAATTTTTTCTGACCAAATTTTTTGAACAAATTTCCGATTATCACATTCTCTTCTAATTTGGTTACATTTGTGACCCTGCACCACAAAACCAGTCATAAGGGTCAATTTTTTTATTCATGCATCAAATCATCACCTGAAAGCTGATGAATATAAATAAATAAGCTTTCCATTGATGTGTGGTTTAAGATAGGACATTATTTGGCCTGAGATACAACTATTTGAACATCCGCAATCTAAGAGTGCAAAAAAAAAAAATCTAAATACTGAGAAAATTCGGCTTTAAAGTTGTGCAAATGAAGTTCTTAGCAATGCATATTACTAATCAAAAATTAAGTTTTGCTATATTTACGGTAGGGAATTTACAAAATATCTTCATGGATCTTTACTTAATATCCTAATGATTTTTGGTAAAAAAGAAAAATCAGTTTTGACCCATACAATGTCTTTTTGGTTTTTGGTACAAATATATCTGTGCTACTTACGACTGGTTTTGTGGTCCAGGGTCACATTTATTTTCATTTTAAAATATATTTTTAAAAAAAATGCAGATTTAGACTTAATTGTGCAAAATAAGTTTTAATAAAATGTTTGTTTTAATTCTGAAGAGATTAAAAGCATTATCTAACAGTTCACAAATGTTTTAGATCATTAGATCAGTTTATTCAGTTAAAGGAGAGCTCCACTTCCAGAACAACAATTTGTAATTCGTAATAATTTACTCACCCCCTTGTCATCAAAGATGTTCATGTCTTTCTGTCTTCAGTCGTTAAAAAATGTTTTTTGAGCAAAGCATTTCAGGATTTTTCTCCATATAATGGACTTCATTGGTGCCCCGATTTTGAACTTCCAAAATGTAGTTTAAATGTGGCTTCAAAGGCTCAAAAGATCCCAGCTGAGGAAGAAGGGTCTTATTTAGTGAAACAATCGGCCATTATTTTTGGAAAAATAAAAATTTGTATACTTTTTAAGCACGGAAGCTTGTGTGTCACAGGCTGTGGGATGCGCGTCCACGATGCAATGGGTCATTCTTGAACGATTGGTTCATTTTGAACGAATCTTTAATGTGACTCGGGAAGAACGAGTCATCTCGGGGAGTGATTCGTTCAGTCGCACCTGCACAACATCCTATTAGGTTCTGTACTGGAATTAGTTCACCTGTTTTGAGTCGTTCATTCATCTTATGGGGCTGTCACGTGATGAACGAACAACTCGAACCCGAAAACTTGTCAGATAAGAGGTGAGCTGAGCTAATCATAAACTAAAGACCCAGGTAAACAATGAATCAATCTTTTCTGTTTCTTATAGCATTATAGTTTTGTCTTGTTTGTAGTGTGATCAACGTTTGTGTAAGCATTAGATGTGTTAGGGAAGTAACACGTAACATTTTAAATATTATTTTGCTAAAATAAACAAATGAATAACTCAAAAAAAGATTCGTTCATTTTGCTGAACGAGACTCAAAGGTCCGAGTCAGTAAAATGATCCGAACTTCCCATCACTTATACAAATCACGTCTAAGTTCATCATCTGTGTACTCCGGCTCAAAAAAGGTAGAGAATGGTGAAAAACTCCATCTTATTTTCTCCTACAACTTCAACCGACATCGTTGTACCTTTTTGTTTGTAAACAGCATTTGACTTACTTGCACTTTCTTAGTCTTTGCGTGCTCGCTTTGTAAACACTGGGTCTGTAGTTCAGCGTGACCTTTCGACCTGATTCAATAATACGTAGCGTCGTGAATGCGCATCCCAGATCCTGTGCTACACAAGCTTTTGTGCTTAAGAAGTATAAACATTTTTATTTTCCGAAAAAAATGACCGATCGTTTGGCGAGATAAGACCCTTCTTCCTCGTCTGGGATCGTTTAGAGTCTTTGAAGCTGCATTTAAACTACATTTTGAAAGTTCAAAATCGGGGCACCAGTCAAGTCCATTATATGGAGAAAAATCCTGAGAAACCATAATTTCTTTATGACTGAAGACAGAAAGGCATGAACATCTTGGATGACAAGGGGGTGAGTATATTTTTTGTGAATTGTTGTTCTGGAAGTGGACTTCTTTAATGTTTAATTACTTACTGCACACCGGTGTCTTTCCTCATAGTCATCATACTATAAAACAGCTATAAGACATCTTATTATTTTATTTTAGTTAATCTGACCTGGCATTAATAGCTGTATTTGTTAAATTGCATTAGTATATCAGTATTTCAGTAACTGATGTAATGTTCAGAACAGGCTCAGCACTGAAAACACATTCACTTCTGTTCACGTGTGTGTGTGTTTGTGTGATTCACACTCACTGACAACCTGCATTCAAATTCTGTGCTGATGGTGTTTCTTCTTCCTCAGCAGCTGACGTCTTGAGTGTCAGAGTTTGTCTCTGATGCCCTCTGCTGGCCGTGGGAAGCTGCACTAGCAAGGTCTAGTGTTTACATTTATTTGACCTAATATGCTGTAAATAGCTTTTTTGGTATTAGCTTAATTATATTAGTTCTTAAAAACATTATGAAATAACACACTGTGCATACAACCTAAAATTCTATTATTATTATTATTATTATTATTATTGTTTGTTAGTTTGTTTATTTGCTTTATACTTTCTTTACACACTCTCACTTGCATTAGGAGTATATTTGTAATTGTTTGCATTTGTAAAGGAAGCACTTGTTTTTTTTTCACAGTTAATGTTCTTAATGTCAATCTTGATGGAAGCTAAAGCACTTTATCTACTTTGTGTGTCTGCTAAATGACTTTAATGTAAAACTAATTCTGATATGTGGTACAGAAATGATCCTAAAGTTTAAATCTAAATGCAATCAGGACAAAATGACCTAATATTCTTATATACTTATTCTTATATATGACTTGATATGCATATAATATTGCAGATCTCCAGCAATGTCCAGTAGGGGGCAGTAAATGAACTGGAAACATTGAAGGTCAGGAACTTCCCAACTCTGAGTTGTTCGGTCTCTTTAAGCATGAAACAGCGGCAGATATTCATTAATGAAATGTTGAGGCACTGGATGTTGATGTATGGTTTGTGTTGAGCTGTGTGTTTGCATTTCAGTTCAACAACAGTCTGCTGCTGACATTTACAGTGTAATTACAGACTCAGTGTGACTCACTGAAGCTGTGCAACTCAAGAAAACCTCAAGAACAACAAGAGTCACTACAGAAATGATGCTTTTTTGAGATGAGATGCATTGTGAAAAATGCAATTAGTCTTGTGTTTATTAAGACTGAATGCACATACAAAGAGACAGAGAGAGCGATAGAGATTTTTACATAGTTGTATATCATAAAAAATTATATATTTAACAATATATTATAACATTTAATATCACTCTCTCTCTCTCTCTCTATATATGAAGAGTTCAGATGCAAAAGCCTCTAAATCCATCTGATGTATTTCTTTAAAATGAGCATTTCTTTCGGCTACTTTGTACAGGTTTCTATGCAAGTACTGTCACTCCTGATTGGGCTGAGGCTCAAATTTAGTGAGTTTGAAGTAAAAGTATTTGATGGACGTACAATATGTGTCGAGAGCATTCACTCAGTATCTCATGTTTGACCGAGATGGCTTTTAGTCAAGTCAAGTCAAGTCAAGTCATGTCACCTTTATTTATATACCGCCTTTAACAATACAGAATTGTGACAAGGCGGCTGTACAGTATTAAATAGGAAATAGTGCATCAACAATGCCAAGGGCAACAGTAAACACTCAACTTTCAGGTAAAGGTAGTTAATCAAATATAATAAAATAAAATACAATATTGCGTGAAGATAAAGTGTCCCCAACTAAGCAAGCCAGAGGCGACAGCGGCTGGTTTAGCTGGTTTTGCATCTGAACTCTCCCTCTCTCTCTCTCTATATATAAAATAGAATGTTGTATATATAAATAAACAGAAATGTATATATATATAATATTAATATTATATTATGGAATATTATATAATAATATAATACTATCATATATTTATCACACATTTATTCCATAATGGTTTCTTTATCTATAAAATTATATAATGTGTATTATATATATATTATAATAAAATGTTTTTATTAATTATATTATTATATATATTAAAAAATTATATGAAATTACATAAAATTATTACTATTAAATAATATAATATTATATGGCATTAATTCCATAATGGTTTGATTATCTATAATATTATATAGTGTGTATAACATATATTATACTGGAATAATACAATGTTTATATATATATATATAGTATTATATACACACACACACAAACGTATATATATTTTTAATATATTTATAAATGTCTATATATAAGGTATAATAATTAGAAAAGTTGTTATATTATATAATTTATTATATATTATTTATTCCATAATGGTTAGATTATCTATATTATATAATGTGTATAATATATATTATATTGGATATATATTTATATATATTTGTTAAAATGTTTATAGTACTATATATACACACAAACTTATATATATTTATTAAAATGTTTATAGTGATATATATATATGTGTGTGTGTGTGTGTGTATAAATAAAATCTATACATAAATAATTATATATATTATATTAATATTATATTATAGAATATTGTATGATAATGTATCACTATCATATATTTATCACATATTTAGTCCATAATTCCAATATTATATAAAGTATATTATAATATATATTATGTTATATATTTAATGATATAGATAGATTCATATAGATTATGAATTCAACTTAACTTTGTATCTCAGATGTAAACAAAAAGCGAGCCTTTTTTTTGTAGGAATTTGACTTTTCACATTTTAGGCATAATTGTATATATTATATTAATATTATTTTATAGAATATTGTATGATAATGTAACACTATCATATATTTATCCCATATTTATTCCATAATTCCAATATTATATGATGTACAATATATATATATATGTATAATGTTATATATTTAATGGTATAGATTCATATATATGTTATATAATATTATATATAAAAATTATATAAAAATATAATACTATCATTTATTTATCACACATTTATTCCATAATGGTTCTATTATCTTTAATATTATATACTGTATATGATATATTTATTATAATTTATATATTATATTAATTCTATAATTATATATAATCAAAATGTATAATGTGTATATATATATTTTAACACAGAATTTGATAAATATCTGTTGAGATGTCTTGACTTTTGACATTATAGGCAAATCTGAGCAAAGTGTGAGAAAAACTGGAACCTGAAGGCAAATTTGCTCTTCATTTGATTTCTTTTGAGAAATTCAAACCATTCAAAACTTCAGTTTGAGCTATATTTCCACATCAGTTCTCAGTTGTTGACATGCTCTTCATGCGCAGTAAGGTGTGTGTGTGTGTGTGTGACAGGCGTCTCGCTGTCTCTGTGTCCCGCGGCTGAAGGTAAGACAGATTTACTGCCTCTCCACTGAATGAGATTTTTGGCCGCACTCTTGTTCCTAAAGTGAACGTTTACTCGCTCTGGAAGGTGTTGACGGGTCAAAACAAGCGTCTTTTTAACTCTTAATGTGCTAGAGAGACGTCTGATTTTGTCAACAGGTGCATGAATGGATTCTGTAGGAGTTTGGTTAGTTTTATAGAGGTGTTTAATCTGCGTCTGTCCTGTTTTCAACACAGCGCAGCAGTAAATGTTGATGTAAGACGTCTGTAATGTCCCTCAGGGCTCCAGAAAGCCTCATATTTGACTTGAAGAATAGAAGAGAATACAGGTGTTAAAAGACGAGTCTCCTGGACGTGAAGCACAGGAATCAGCATCTTGATTTATTAGGATCAGCAGCACATACAGTCGTGAACAGCGTCTGTGCGTGTGTGTGTGTGTGTGTGTGTTTTGCAGTCTTGTCTCCGATGTGTCTGAGCTGAATAACATTTGCTTGTTGAATGACGTAAAAACAGCCGAACATAAATGTTTAGTGCTTTCTGTCTGTAGTTGTGAACTGGGGCCAACAGGTGTGGTTCTCAATGATTGCCCGGAATGTTTTTATGTTAGTAGTGCGTTTGTCAATGTACTGTTTTGCAATAGAGTGTGCTTGTCAAGTCACTGATACTTCATGTCTTTTTTTAGGTCTTTATGTTTTTTGTTTGTGCGTGTGGAAAATTGTCTGAGGGCTGTACAGACTCATTTCCCTACCTGTGAAGTTGCGTAATTTTATTACGTTTAGTATTCTAAACTGTTTGTATTTTGCTTTTATCAAAATTAATTCATTTTCTTTTTCATTTTAATTTATTTAATATATATATATATATATATATATATTTTCCTAGAATAATTTTGTTGTTATTGTACTTTCTTTTCTAACCTGAACTTTTTATTATAATTACATTTTTCTGTATTTAGTTGTTTTATATTTAAACAGTTTACACCGTGCTTGTTACTGCAATTAAATCATTTTATTTTTTCAGAATTTGTCTCTGTCATTTAAGTTTTTGTTCAAACGTTTTATCATTTTAATTCTATTATAATTTTATTTTTTATATTGTTTTATTTTTAAACTGTTTAAATTGTGCTTTTACTAATTTTTATTTATTTATTTATAATTTTATTAATTTTTGAAAATTTGTACTTTCTGTTAAAACCTGAACTTTTTTTAATTTTATTTTTCTATATTTAATACTTCAATATTTAAACTGCTTACACTGTACTTGTTACTGCAATTAAACTTTATTTTTAATATTTTTTACAGAACTATTTGTTCAAACATTTTATAATTTTAATTCTATTATAATTTTATATATATATATATATATATATATATGATGTTTTATTTTTAAACTGCTTAAATTTTACTTTTACTAAAGTTATTTTATTTTATTTATTAATTTTTGAGAATTTGTCTTTGTACTTTCTGTTCAAACCTGAACATTTTATTATTTTATTTATTTTATTATAACTGCTTACATTGTACTTTTACTAAAAATATTTTAATTTTTGAGATTTTGTCTTAGTACTTTGTTCAAACATGAAATTTTTATTATAATTTTATCTTTCTATATTTAATTGTTTTATATTTAAACTGCTTACATTGTACATTTACTGCAATTAAATCATTGTATTTTTAAATATTTGTTACAATACTATTACTTTCTGTTCAAACATTTTATCATTTTAATTCTATTAAAATTTTAGTTTTTATATATATATATTAAGATGTTTTATTTTTAAACTACTTAATTTGTACTTTTACTAAAGTTATTTTATTTATTAATTTTTGAGAATTTGTCTTTGTACTTTCTGTTCAAACCTGATTTTTTATATTTTATTTTTCTATAATATATATTTAATTGTTTTATATTTAAACTGCTTACATTGTACTTTTACTGCAATTAAATCATTTTATTTCATACTATTTGTTTATAATTTGTCTGTTTGAATATTTTTTTTCTATTATAATTTAATTTAATTTTATATATTTTTAAGTTGTTCTATTTTTAAACTGCTTGTATTTTGCTTTTATTGGAATTAAATCATTAAATGTTTTATTCTTTTTTATTATTTAAGTGTTTAAGAATAATTTATTTAATATTTAATTAAATGAATTGTATTAATTTATACATTTTTGACAGTCATTTTTTTTTTTAGAATAATTTTGGCTTTGCCGTACTTTCTGTTCAAACTTGAACTTTTTATTATACATTTATTTCTCTACATTTAATTGTTTTATATTTAAACTGCTGTACTTTTACTGCAATTAAAATAATTTTATTTCATGATATTTTTACAGAATCATTACTTTGTTCAAACATTTTATAATATTAATTCTATTACAATTGTATTTTAATACATTTTTAAGTTGTTTTATTTTTAAACTGCTTAAATTGTAGTTTTGCTACAATTAGTTTAATTATTACTTTTTGAGAATTTGTCTTTGTACTTTCTGTTCAACTTTTTATTATAATTTTACTATACATTTAATTAACTGCTTACATTGTATTTTTACTGCAATTAAATAATTTTATTTCATAATTGTTTTACAGAACCATTATTTTCTGTCTAACCATTTTATAATTTTAATTCTATTATAATTTTATTTTTATATACTTTTGAGTCATTCTATTTTTAAACTGCTTAAATGATACTTTTAGTAAAATTATTTATTTAATTATTTAACTTTTGAGAATTAGTCTTTGTATTTTCTGTTTAGACCTGAACTTTGTTTGAATATAAATATATAAATATATTTTGAATTTTATTATAATATTATTTTTAATGTTTAATTGTTTTATTTTTAAACTGCAAGTGGAAACTGACACATTTTATTTTTCAGGAAGAACAGCATTTATTTTTGTAACTTTGTAACATTATAAATGTCTTTACTGTCACTTTTGATTAATTTAATGCATCCTTGATGAATAAAAGTATTAATTTGTTAAAAAAAATCTTTCCAACTCCAAACTGAATGGTAGTGTACATTGTCCACATCAAGCTTTATAAGTCTGTTATGGGAAAACAATGACAGTGATCATTTTACAGTAAAATACTGTCAAGAATACTGACTGTAAATAATGTCTATTGCAATGATATTTGATATTATGAATCATTTATGCAATGCCCTTCACGCTTCAAATCCCCAACATTGAAGGAGGTTGAGCAAAACATGTCTGGAAAGAAATGTTCTTTAATATTTGGATGTTTTGACCACTTTTAAGGGTATTATTAGTGTTTTGAATGTGGCTCATCCGATCAGATTTCACAGTTGGAACTATTCATTTTAATAACTTATATGTTTTCAGATATCTGACATAGATTTAGCTGCAAAATAAACTCTCAAACACCAACTTTATCTTCCCGTACAGAAACAAACTTGATCAACTGAATCCACTCTGTCATTTGTTCACCAAAGCAGCCGATTTCAATCTGATCAGCAAAATGAGCTCCAAATCACACCCCTGACGTCTGCAGGGTGAAAGAGCACTCACTTGGGAAAGCGCGCCTCAATCTTCTTCCATTACTCCCGCCAGGCCAATCTAAGCACACAAATTACGCCACGGCGACCTCATCAGCGCAGGTATTTTAAGATCAAACAACAAACCTCTGTAAAGCAGTCCAACATGGAGGTAAAAGCTTTCCCCACCCATTAACGCGGCTTTACCCCGGGACTCCTTTTAGCCCCAGGTGAAGACATGATTGGTCAATTGCTCTGGGAACTAAACGCATCTGAACTGCTCTGAACGGTCTGTGTCCTCAGCGGGACGACCAGAGAGAGAGCAGGTGGAAATCAACTCACCGACTGTGAGAGTCTGAACAGAGTTTCAACAGCATCTTCATCACATTTCACTACATGAAACACACGTTTTTAAAAGTTAAATCTATTCTAAATCTACAGACAGTGTTGGGGAAAGTTACTTTTAAAAGTAATCCATTACAATGTTGCGTTACTCCATTAAAAAGTAACTAATTGCGTTACTTTTCATGCACTTTTGAATTACATTTGTCACCTGAGCTGGATCTGTTTACTTATTTTTAATATCAAAAAACCCAATACGTATATTTTTGCCACTGTTAAGGCCCCTGTGCACCAAAAATGAAACTAGATAAAAAAGTTCGTTACGACAAACTTTGAAGTTGACTTGAGAAAGCCTGACCAAAAAGTTTGAAAAAGTTTAAAAAGATTAAGTTTTAAAAGTTTGATGAGTTTCAGTCTGAAACAGATTGAAGTTTAGAACAGTTTTAAAGCCTAAAGCTTGAATGTTTTGAAGGCAATACAGTGTCAGATAGATAAATACACTGACCAAAATTATAAACGCAACACTTTTGTTTTTGCCCCGATTTTTCATGAGCTGAACTCAAAGATCTAAGACTTTTTCTATGTACACAAAAGGCCTATTTCTCTGTCTAAATCTGTGTTAGTGAGCACTTCTCCTTTGCAGAGATAATCCATCCACCTCACAGGTGTGGCATATCAAGATGGATCGATCAGATATCAGTTAATGTTCGCTATTTTCTAACATGATTCTGGCATAATTGGAATTGAATGAATTGGCATGTTACTAGCATGAACAACATGATTAGCATGTTGCTAACATGATTAACGCGTTCTTAACGTAATTTACGTTAACGTTAGTAGCAATGTTCTTGTAGTTGGCATGTTCTTAACATTGCTAATAAAGCGTAATTTAACTAACATGATTCTAGCGCGTTAACGTGCTGGCGTTGTGGCATGTTACTAGCGCAAAGTGGCATGTTACTAGCATGTTTCTATCATGATTAGCATGTTGAGCATGAGTTAGCACGTTCTTGGCACAATATTTGTTAACATTATTATGAGTTAACTTGGCAATATTTAATTTAGCATGAGTTGGCATGTTCTTAACATTCTTGGCTCGGCATGTTGCTAACGCATAGTTCTAGCATGATTAACATGTTTTTAACTTGTTCATGTTTACTAGCATAATTACAGCATGTTTCCGTATGGATTAGTATTCTTGCTTGATTAGCCGTTACTAACATGTTGTTAACATTATTAGCAAAGTTAACGGCGTATTTAGCTGTATGAATGGCATGTTCTTAGCATTTGTAACAAAGCATGTTGCTAACATGATTCAGCGTTAACATGTTACTAGCATTATTAGCATTAGCATGTTACTAGCATAATTAGCATGTTACTAGCATGTTTCTAACATGATTAGCATGTTGCTAACATGATTAGCACGTTACTAACATGTTGTTAACATTATTAGCAAGTTAACAGCATGTTGCTAGCATGATTGGCATGTTCTTAACATTGCTAACAAGCATGTTGCTAACATGATTCTAGCATGATTAACATGTTACTAGCATTATTAGCATGTTACTAGCATAATTAGCATGTTTCTAACATGATTAGCATGTTGCTAACATGATTAGCACGTTACTAACATGTTGTTAACATTATTAGCAAGTTAACAGCATGTTGCTAGCATGATTAGCATGTTCTTAACATTGCTAACAAGCATGTTGCTAACATGATTCTAACATGATTAACATGTTACTAGCATTATTAGCATGTTACTAGCATAATTAGCATGTTTCTAACATGAGATTAGCATGTTGCTAACATGATTAGCACGTTACTAACATGTTGTTAACATTATTAGCAAGTTAACAGCATGTTGCTAGCATGATTAGCATGTTCTTAACATTGCTAACAAGCATGTTGCTAACATGATTCTACCATGATTAACATGTTACTAGCATTATTAGCATGTTACTAGCATGTTTCTATCATGATTAGCATGTTACTAGCATGTTGTTAACATTATTTAAATATCAAGTTACTAGCATGTTGCTAGCATGATTAGCATGTTGCCAGCATGTTAACATTAGTAGCAAGCATGTTGCTAGCATCATTACATTATTATTACATTATTATTGCATTATTAGCATGTTACTAGCATGTTGTTAATATTGTTAGCAAGTTACTAGCATGTTGGTAGCATAATTGACATGCTACTAGCATGTTGTTAACGTTACTATCAAGTATGTTGCTAGCATGATCAGTCTGAAGATCTGAGTTTGGAGTTTGTAGATTTAAAACTCTAGGAGGAGTTAGAGTCAAAATTCTTAGTCTCAGAAGAAGAAGAAGAAGAAGAAATTTAAATATAATTTCAGTAAGTTGGCTTTCCCAAGCCAACCTAATGAATAAGCCTCAGAATGAAAGTGCCTCTGTATCAAGCTGTAAGTCAATAAATGGCAAAATAAAGTAACTTGCATTACTTCTTGAAATATTAACTCAAATATTTTTTGTAAATTTGAAAGTTGTGCATTACTTTACTAGTTACTTGGAAAAGTAACCTGATTACATAACTCAAGTTACTTATAATGAATAACCCTTAACACTGTCAATAGATGCTTCAAGGGCAAATTAAGTAGACAGACAGACGAGTTCTACTTATGCACATACCACCTAGTGGACTACTCCATCTACTTTACATGGACATCTGCGGACATTTCTGATGACGAAAACCGCATCACGTGGACAGTGCACGGACTGTTGCAGAACGCAGGCACCTAAAGTAAACTTTAAACTTAAAGGGGTGGTTGACTGTGATTTCACTTTTTTAACTTTAGTTAGTGTGTCATATTGCTGTTTAACAGTAAACAATAAACAATATCTGCAAAGTTATGACGCTGAAAGTTCAATGCAAACGGAGATATTGTCTTTTAAAATTATGCCACTGTGGGCATGCTGTTTCTGCACATGCACTAGGTGATTTAGCGAATCACAACACACTGCACCAACTAACCAATCTGAGCCCACTGTGTATTTCTGAGGGAGGGGCTTCATAAAACCAGGAAATCATCAGAGCGTTCATCAGAGAAGGGACAGAGCGGTGTAGAACAAAGGTAAATTATGTGAATTATTAAATTATTATTATTATTATTTTTTTTTTTAAACGAAGCATGATGTCATGGTAGGGAAAAAATCTTGTTGTTTTTATGCTAACTATGATTCCATATTTAATTATAGTCTATATAAATTAGGGCTGCAGATTATGACAAAAATCATAATAGTTGATTAGTCCCTTGAAATTGTAATGGTGAATAATGTAGGTGGATTTTTTATTTAGTTATTTTTTTTGTAACTGTGCCTTTGAATGATTACATAATTGTGGCATCTTTAAATGCAATCACAATTAGAAATTCGATGTATTGTGCAGCCCTAATATAAATTATTACAGTCTACTTATAACCATTAAAATGACATTAAAAATGACTATTTTTGTGACAATTAAGCACATTTCTCCCCAAATTCTCATTACAGTAATGAGTAAAAAACTAATTCATGCAATAATAATTTACTACTTTAAATAATATGAATACTATTTAGTATTTTACCTAAAATAAACAAATTCGTTAAAAACTAATGAGAAAAACTGAGAAACTGAAGAAAAAAAAATCTAATAAAGTTTTGAAAAAAAAGTCACAAAGCAAACAAATAAACAAATAAATAAAAAATATAGAAATTGGTTGTAACTATCAATTCATTTTACAAAAAAATGCTGTTAATTGAAGTAAAAAATAATTTATACAATAATAATAATAATAATTATTATTAATAATAATAAATACTAATTACTAATTAAATGAATAATAAACGCTGATTATAAAAAACAAATTAATAATATAATAATTAATATAATAAATATTTCATTTACATAATTTTTTATTATATTAAATAAAGTTTCTGAATTATATTAAATATTTTTTTTAGTTTTTATACAAACTATAATTTCTTTTTTTATTATGGTCTACTAATAACCATTCAAATGATATTGAAAATGACAATTTTTGTGTCAATTAAGCACCATTTTTCCCAAATTCTCATTCTGTAATGAGAAAAAAAAACTTGTTTAATTATATAAAACAATATAATATTAATTAAAAAATATTATTTGGAATGGCTTGTTCAAAAAGACTGTTTAGGATTTGTTAGGAATTAGGAACAAAACGTGTCTAAATTAATTGCAGAAAAATGTAAAGAGGAAGTTTCATTAGATTCTTTCATTATGGCTCGGGTCCTTCCTTCAGTTTAAGTTCGGTTAAAATCCTAAGTGATCTCTCAAAGATCAGCAAGATTCAGTTAACGGCACCTGTGCAACCAGACAGATCTACGACGGGTCTCTAAGACCCAGGGGCTGAAGAGCACTCGCTCCTAATGTACATTTCCACTACTAGGTGTCCCATTACAATGAGAGCCAATCTGGTGTCGGGGAGATCTGGCCAAGTGTGCAATCTCAAAACAATGAGCTCTTTTGAGAAGTTAAGTGCCCATTGTGCCGCTAAAGGCTAGCAAAGCATTGACTAATTACATGCTCTTCAGCAGACACCTTCTGGTCCCCCGGCCTGACGGACGGGACGGGGGCCCGTCAAACTGTTAGTTATTTTACAGGGGTAATTCGAGCTCAACCCACTTCAAAAGACACACAGAGGAAGAGAGTGCAAGCTTGGGTCGCCTCCAGACGTCTCTCTGATCTTACAACGCGAGCGTAAACACGCTGGAAAAAGTGCTGAATAACTCTCTCAGCGCTGTATTAAAGCACCTTCATTTTTCTCTGCCTGATTCCCATTTCATCCTGATCTCTGCAGTCATACGTCATCCACAGCGTGTTTACGGGCATCCACTGCGATTTCTATCAATCTTATGCTCATTTTTTGACCGTGCAGCCGTTTAACCTTCATCCTGTTCAATGTCAGACTGCTGCCGGACTCATCCGGACCGTTCAGGAGGAATCAGGTGGAAAAAAATTGGCTTTGCCAGTTAAAGGTGAATCTCACACTGTCTGTGAAGAACATGTCAAAAACCAGAAAGACACCTGTCAAAAGTTTTTTTTATGTTTTTTAAAGAAGTCCCTTCTGCTCACCAAGCCTGCATTTATTTGATTCAAAATACAGCTAATTTTTTAAAAATATTTTTACTATTTAAAATAATTGTTTTCTATTTGAATATATTTCAAAATGTAATTTATTTCTGTGATCAAAGCTGAATTTTCAGCATCATTACTCCAGTCTTCAGTGTCACGTGATCCTTTAGAAATCATTCTAATATGCTGATTTGCTGTTATTATTGTTATTAACAATTATTAATTATTATTAATTTACATATTTATTATTTTAAATATTGTTTATAAATTGTTTAAAATAATTTAAATAATTAATTTAGAATTAATATAAAGAAATGTAACAATCACAATAATGTCACAATGCAAAAAAAAAATGTTTTCATGGAAACTATAATTTCTTATTTAATTGTAGTCTATTAGAAATTATTATAGTCTATTTATAACCATTAAAATTACATTAAAAATAACTATTTTGTGACAGTTTAGCACATTTCTCCCCAAATTCTCATTACTGTAATGAGAAAAAAACTTGGATGGTAATTTAAGTAAAAACTGATTTATGTAATAATTTACTACATTAAATAATATGAATACTATTTAGTGTTTTACCTCAAATAAATGAATTCATTAAAAAATAATGAGAAAAACTGAGAAACAATAAACATCTAATAAAGTTTTGAAAATGTCAGAAGAAAAGTCACAATGCAAATAAATAAATAAATAAGCAGAAATCACAAAGGTCTTCAGATTCTCACTGCTGTAATGAGACTTGTTTACAGCATTTACAAAAATTGGTAGTAACTGTCAATTCATTTTAGAAAAAAATGCTGTTAATTTAAGTAAAATAAATATTTTTACAATAATAACGTATTATTATTAATAATAATAAATATTGATTATATGAATAATAGTAATGATACTATTGATTATAAAACAATAAACGTTTAATTAATATAATATTTCATTTACATCATTATTTGTTATATTAAATATTGTAGATTTTTTTTTTAATAATTTAATTCATTTATTTATTTAGAATTACTGTAGATAATAATGTCACAATGAAAACAAAAAAACTTTATTGTTTTTATTCAAACTATAATTACTTTAATTATAGTTATTTAATTATAGCTTATATAAATTATTACAGTCTACTTATAACCATTAAAATTACATCAATAAATGACTATTTTTGTGACAATTAAGCACATTTCTCCCCCAAATTCTCATTGCTGTAATGAGTAAAAAACTAATTCATGCAATAATAATTTACCTTAAATAATATGAATACTATTTAGTATTTTACCTAAAATAAATGAATTCATTAAAAAATGAGAAAAACGGAAACATTTTAAATATAAAAAAGTTTTTAAAAGTCCTAAAAAAGTCACAATGCAAACAAACAAACAAATAAGTAAATAAATAATCATAAAGGTCTTTCCTAACATTCTCATTACTGTAATTCATAGAAATTGGTAGTAATTTTCAACTCGTTTTAGAAAAAATGCTGTTAATTTAAGTAAAAGATCATTTATACAATAATAATAATTGATTATTTATAATATTAAATACTTTACTTTTAAATAAATTATATGAATAATAAACACTGATTATAAAAAACTAATTAATAATATAATAATTAATATAATATAATAAATGATATTTCATTTACATAACTATTTATTATATTAAATATTGTTTCTGAATTATATTAAATATTCTTTTGTTTTTATGCAAACAATAATTTATTTTTTAATTATTATAAGCAATAATAATTTGCTACTTTAAATAATATGAATATTATTCAGTATTTTAATTAAAATAAACGAATTCATTAAAAAAATAATGAGAAACATAAGAAACTGAAAAAAAAATCTAATAAAGTTTTAAAAACGTCATTAAAATATCACAAAGCAAAAAATAAAATATATAAATAAATAAAAATCATAAGTCTTAAAATTTTCTTTACTTTAACTTGTTTACAGCATTTGTTGAAACTAGTATAGTAATTGTCAATTCATTTTAGGAAAAAAAATGCTGTTAATTTAAGTTAAAATAATAAGAATAATTGATTATTATTAATAATAATAAATATTGATTATATGAATAATGAATATTGATTATAAAATTTAAATGGCTAAAAAAAAAACAGCTTTATGTTTTTGTAGAAAATACACATTTTTTGTACATTTCCTTTGATTTTTGGGGGTTAAATCTGACGAACCATCTAAGTCAGCAAATGACCATAAATGACCAAAGAACAACCTCAAATGTAAGACACTTTGAACAAAAAGTGTCTAATGTGAATTTATCTACCACATAAAACAATCTGCCATCTGCAGGGAAGACACAAGACAATAGTTTTATGGTGATGTGGGGAAAACAAGAATGAGAGCGAGACCCACCGGTTCTGGGACAGTAGAGACTGGAGTATTGTGACTATCACAGGTGCCCTGTCTCCCTAAAGGCCTGAGCACGGTCTGACCCCTCAGACGGCCTGTCCTGAGATCAAACACAAAGATTAGAGCACAGATGAGAGGTCAAACCGGGGTCACCAGCCTTTTGAAAAATCCCTCTGATTAGAAAAGTGAGAAATATGACTTTTCCCAGAAAATGAGCTCTGAAAGATTGATGAACTACTTGAAACTTTAAAATTTGGATTATCGGCTCATTCTGATGGCACCCATTCACATCCATTGGTAAGCAAGTGATGTATGCATCTTGGATGGCCTCAGGGCGAGTACATTGTCATCAAATGTTCATTTTTGCCTGAACTGTTCCTTTAAGAGTGTAGTCTAATGGTTAGAGTATTGTGTGTGTGTGTGTGTGTGTGTGTGAGTGTGCACAGGAAGGACATTTTACAGGAGCAGTAAGTGGTAGGTGCAGTGCGTATAATAAAGATAAAGGCAACGTGAGAGAGCGAGGGAGAGATGTTAAGTGCCGTACAGGAATTGGCTTGCCCGACGGGGTCGAGCTCAACCGTCCTGACGCCAGCGACTGTCTGTGAGCAGCGCAGTGGCCACAGGCACTAACCCGGCCGGACGCGTTTCATCTCTCGCACATAAAACACACTTCAAACGTCTGCATTCTTCTGCAGTACGCACTGGAGTCATAGAGAGTCCAGCGCCGGCTGACTTTACGGGCAGCGCTCGAGCTCTATGTACATAATGCAGAGTTTCCTCCGCACTTTTGAGGTCTGTTTACATCTGAGAATATCTAGAACAAACGCAAATGTTAGTCAGTGGTGTGACTTTAGTGCAAAGTTTTGCATGAAAGCACAGCGATTGAACTTTCAAAGTTATCTGGCCCATAATAAGCATTCTCGAAATGTAAGCACAAAGACGTTTGTACATTGTTAATGGAATGTTTTTTGAAACATTTAAGTTGAACGCTCGTTTAACATTACTAGTTTCAGACGGCTCAGAGAATATTCAAAAGTAGTGTTGTCACAACACCAATATTTTGACTTCGATACAATGCCTGACTAAAATTAACGACACTACTACTGAACCAATACTATAAAAAAAAACAGAACAACAGGAAAAGTAAATGAATAACAGATGATCCAAATGGAGATCATAGTTATTTTATCTATTGAAACAAAGCATTTCATCCCCCCTTAATAAAAAATAAAATAAAATAAAATAATATTAATCACATGCCTTTGCTAGAGATCTTTGCTATATTGGTAAGTTAGTTTAAAGGATAAAGCCAAATCTTATTTCATGATATAGTCATTTAACTTCACAACAACAACTTATATCACAACAGTCTTTTTTTTTTATATCATCTTAGTTATTAGTAATAAGAACCCAGATGCAAGTGACAAACTAAAGGACAACTACACTAAAACAAAGACACAAATAATAAGGGCCCTATGAAATCTGTTTTATTTTTTCCCAAATTCTATTTTTATTTTTCTAGACTCTATTTTAATTGTTACACAAAAAAAGGTATTTATCAAAAAGCATGTCTAATTAATTGAAATGTGCAGAATTTAACAGCAATTTATTATTATTATTTTTTTTAATTACATGTTTTTATGAAATACATTTTATTTTTTTTTTTTAATTCAGTTTTGTTTGTGGATTTGTTTTCCGTTAATTTTCTGGATTCTATTTTAATCATTTCATTACATTTTAATAATTTAATAAGCATGTCTAATTAGATTTGATAAAGAATTAATTTATTATAGGATATTTATTTCTTTTTTTTCCCCAGAAATACTGTGTTGTGTATTTACAATTTTTTGCTAAATAAATTCTGGTAATTTTTTTTCTTTCTAGTAAATACTCCTTACACATTGTTTTAATAATATTTTTATTATTATAAATAGTACTATCTTTACATTAAGTAATATATTAATATATTTCTGACTGTCAAGTTAAACCGAACTTTTATTTTGACGGGTTGCTGTGAAGACCTTTAGGGTCTTCATTATATGACGATAGTTTTCCACAAAAGAAACAGTAAAATGCTCATGAAGTGACTCTCAGAGCAGTTCTAGAGATTATGTTCATGTGTTCATGTACTCATATATTGAGGCGGCAGAGACTGAAAACACCGGAAGCGTCACACGTTTGTGTGTAGTAAACAAAACAGCGTCTGCGCCATTCACTAACACAGACACGCAGAAATACGGCTCTTATTAAAACCCATTGTTAAAGCGGTCATCGGATGCTAAGTTCACTTTTTCATGCTGTTTGAACATTAATGTGTGTTGACAGTGTATGTTCAAATCTACCCTATAATGATAAAAATCCATGCAGTGGTTTTTAATTAATCTGTAAAAATAATATCCCCTTTTTCAAATCAAGCCATTCTCAGATGCCTGTCGTTGTTGCGTCACACCCACAGAGGCCGCTCCCACGATAGTTGATTGACATGAGCGTCTTACCTAAGATCAGTTGTAACAATGTTTTGATGCCGGAGCAGGGATGTAAGTTAGACAAGAATTGAGCGATTGAGGTGTTGTGTTGCTGGATGTAATAATGAACACAGTGGTCGTCATTTACTCCCGACATCTGAGCCGCTGAAGATGCAGTAGATTACGTTTGTTTGTGAAGGGAATGGGCCTCCCGATCTACATAAATGCGCCTGTTCACGCAAATCATATCAACTTATCAACATATCAGAATGGGCATCCGATGACCCCTTTAAAGTACTGGTACTAGTAAAATGCGGAATCGCACCGTTTTTAAAAGCAGGGTATCGCGATACTTTTTAAGTGTCGGTATATCGTGCAACACTATTCAAAAGTACCATTTCCTTAATGTTAGCAAAATGATACAATGGAACATTCATCAAATGTTTTCTCTAATTTTCTGAAAATTCTGAAACTAGTAACATTTAAAAAAAAAATGGAATGTCGAGTAAACATTTCCCAGCAGGCACTGGACGTCTATATAACGTCAGGTTGACGTTGGACATGATGTCAGACAGACGTTGCATTTTGGTTGAGAATGAAAATCGTGTTGACGTCAGTATTTGACTTAATGTTGGATTTTGGTTACACAACCTAAAAACAACAAAATATCAACGTCAGCTGACATTGGTATTGGACATCAATTTAACGTTGACATTAAACGTTGAATTTACATTGAATTTTGGTCAGCCGACGTCGCAAACCAAAACTTAACCAAATATGAGCGTCTTATGACGTTGTGTGCCTGCTGGGTTAGAACATTCAGTTTTTTCCAATGTTGCAAGTGTTTTTATCAAATAATATTAATTATTAATTGTAATAATGATATTTCATTGACATAATAATTTCTTATATTAAATCTTGTTTGTGAACCATGTAAGACAATTGATATTTTTTTTCACACATCAAAAACAAAACAAAAACACTTGAAACATTTAAAAAATTGAACGTTCTAAATGTTTACTGGACATTCATCTGACCTTTTTTTTCAAATGTTACTAGTTTCAAACAGTTCAGAGAACATTCAAAAGTAACAAAGTAACAGTTTTTTAAACTCTGGATGTTCTAAACTTTCACTTGACGTTCATCTAATATTTTTTCAACATTACTAGTTACTAGAAGGCACAGAGAACATTCAAAAGTAATGTTCTCTTAATGTTATAAAAATGATCAAATGAAAACCTGTCATGTTTTCTCTAAAGTTCACATATGAAGAAAAAACATTTGAAACATTTAAAAAACTGAAAGTTCTAAATGACATTAATCTGAACTTAAAATGTTACTAATTTTTAACACTGGATGTTCTGAATGTTCACTAACATATTTTAAACATTACTAGTTACTAGACGCTTAGAGAATGTTCAAAAGCAACTTTCCCATAATGTTAGTAAAATAATGAAATGTTTAATGTTTAATCTTTAATGTTTTCTATAACATTATCATAACCAAGAAAAAAAGGTTTTAAACATTAAAATAACTGGACATTTTGAGTGACATTACGAAATAACATTTACATAACTTATTGGAAATGTTGGTAAATGGTTATTAGAGCATATTTTTGTTAGCTGGTTTGACAATGCAATGCTCAATAAATAGAGTTGTGATGAAACAGCCAGACATTTAACCACAATACATTTGCATGTTAATCTTTTAAAATACTGCAATTTTAAAAATTAATAAGAAAAAAAAGGAAGAAAACCCAAAAATATTTACCAATCAGCAACGAATGTTGGACGACTGGACACAAAAAGAAAAAGCTTCCTCCACACTCCACAAAAAAATAAAAAAATAAATAATAAATAAATAAATAATAATAATAATAATAATTATATATATATATATATATATATATATATATATAAATTTTATACACTTTTATTTTTTTAATTAAGAGTTTTTAGTTCATTTTATGACATTTTCCAATAAAAAAATTCTACAAATATTTAAATCAAGATCAATTTACTTGATCATCATTGAAGATATCAAGATATTAAGACTTATACTTAAAACAAGAGGAAATGTCTCTGCAGTTGGACAAAATAAAATCCTATTTAATATACATTTTCAGAAAAAAATATTTATATAGTTTTTAATGATTTTTATAAATGTAGACAAATACTATGATTATTATTAAGGTGATTGATTTAATTAATTCATTCATTTTTTACTTTGTTATTATTTTTACTTGTTATTGTAAGGTTTTATTTTTTTATTTATTTATTTTGTATGATTACTAAAACCTGAACCCTAGCTAAAACTTTGTCTCTTTATCTTACAAATTTGGAGAATTAAAATAAGCAAATTGAGCTCAGTTTGAGACATTGCTGAGAACTATAAGAGTTTTTAATTAGTTTTGACTTTTTATTTTACATTGCACAAGATAGTAAGAATTGTTTGCATAAATTCCTGAAACTTGAATATACTGTAAGTGTATTGTATTCTGTTGCACTTGTTTTTAACTTAACCATTTTTATACTAAAAACAAGACAATATAAAGAAATATTTAATATACATTCTCAGAAAACAAATGTATATTGTTTTAATGACAATTAGATATTTGCACAAAAATCTCAATAAGTTTTTTTTATTTTTTTATTTTGCAGTGTATGACTACTAAAACCTAATTAAAACTTTGTCTCTTTGTCTCAAAATTGACATATCACAGTGTGCAGAGCTGTAACAATACTGTCAGATTATTTGCTTTCAATGAGAAATGCTTGAGCTCATACTAAGGTCTCAAACTTTGAAATCACAGACTTTGCTTTCTTGGCAAATGCAAACTCAAATGCAAATGCAAAACTACTGGGGTGTTTTTTAGGAGAAACATTTGAGAAGCAGGAGACTGAAGTAGTCTGTGAATGAGTGGTGTTTTGCACTGAAGTGTGTGTGAGTAGTTGTGTCAATATTTGATGTGTGATTCCTCCAGGTGTGTGTTTACCATCTCTTGAGTTGGCTGTGATCACAGAGAGGAGCCCGCGGCGATTACAGCCCTACACTTCAAACACACACAGACAGTAAATCAGTGGCCGTTCGCGCTCTCTCATCAAACCGCTCATCGCTCGCTTCGGTCCGGCTCGTCTCATTCATTCCCAGTGTTTCTCAGAACTGTAGTTTCTCAGCTACTGAGCATTATTCACGTTAAATAATAAAGCACTGAAAACCAGCGGTTTTATGTGTCACTAAAGTGTCTGCTCCACAAAAGCATTTCTGCTAAGGCTGCATTAATTGAATCAAAAATACAGTAAAAACTGTAAAATTGTGAAATATTTTTGCAATTTAAAATAGCTGTTCTCTATGTTAATATATTTTAAAATGTAATTTATTTCTGTGATCAAACCTGAATTTTAAGCATCATTACTCCAGTCTTCAGTGTCACATGATCATTCAGAAATCATTCTAATATGCTGATTTGCTGCTCAAGAAACATTTATGATTATTATCAATGTTGAAAACATATGAATGATGAATAGCAAGTTCAAAAGAACAGCATTTATTTGAAATATAATTTTTTTTGTATCTTTATAAATGTCTTTACTCTCACTTTTGATCAATTTAATGCATCCTTGAATAATAAAAGTATTAATTTGAACAGTAAGTAATTTTTTGTGAGTGTGATGTACTGAATATATGAAGGCGTTAGTTTCAGATCAACGTGTCTGTGTTCATTAATCTGTGTGTGAGCGCTGTTTGTGTTGGTGTGGTGTTGTGGTGAGGGATGGACCGTGACCTCTGCTCCAGTCGCTCATCTGTCTCTCATCCGCTCCGCGCCCCGGGCTGATTTATCACGGGAGAAACGCTGCAGGCCAATGGGCTTTTGATGAAATTGTTGGAGGGATCCGGAGCGATAAATCCACATCTATACATGCAGGTCACCAGCGACTCTCCCATTCATTCTGCCATCAATAACCTCCACGACACGGAGCCACGGCAAAAACCATAACTTCACTGAGCGCATCAGAGGAGAAATACCGCAGAGAGATGGGAACGGGAAAAATTTAAGTTGATTTGAAGGTAAGGGAACCATTCAAATAACTTAAAAAAACTCTAGTGCAATTTAATAAGTAAAACAATATGGCTTAAGACGAAACACGAATTTAAAGGTGCACTACGTCTTTTTCGACTTCAAGGAATAGTTTGCCCAAAAATTTAAATTTGCTGACTATTTACTCACCCTCAGGTCATCCAAGATGTAGATGAGTTTGTTTCTTCATCAGATATGGAGAAATGCAGCAATCAATCACTTACTCACCAATGAATGTGAATGGGTGCCGTCAGAATGAGAGTCCAAACAGCTGATGAAAACATCACAATAATCCACAAGTAATTCACACCACTCCAGTCCATCAGTAAACATCCTTAGAAGCAAAAAGCTGTGTGTTTGTAAGAAACAAATCCATCATTAAGATGTTTTTAACTTCAAACTGTTGCTTTTTGGCTAAAATCTGAGTCCATAATCCATAATAACAGTATTATGGACTTGTATTTTGGCTGGAAACAATGGTTTAAAGTTAAAAAAGTTTTAATAATACATTTGTTTCTTGCAAACATGCAGCTTTTTGCTTCCCAAGATATTAACTGATGGACTGGAGTGGTGTGGATTACTTGTGGATTATAGTGATGTTTTTATCAGATGTTTGGACTCTCATTCTGACGGCACCCATTCACTGCAGAGGATTTATTGGTGAGAAAGTGATGGAATAACACATTTATACAAATATGGTGAACAAACAAGCTCATCTATACTATTCCTTAAAAAAAAGATACATTTTAAATAAAGGAATCGTTCTTTTTTTTTTTAAATTTGTTTAAAATATTGAATGCATGCATGAAATTCCCAGATGACCTGCTGTATTTTACAAAACACTGAATTGTCTTTTTCAGCTTCAAGGAATAGTTTGGCCAAAAATGACAATTTGCTGACAATTTACTCACCCTCAGGTCATCCAAGATGTAGATGAGTTTGTTTCTTCATCAGATATGGAGAAATGCAGCAATCAATCACTTGCTCACCAATGAATATGAATGGGTGCCATCAGAATGAGAGTCCAAACAGCTGATGAAAACATCACAATAATACACAAGTAATTCACACCACTCCAGTCCATCAGTTAACATCCTGAGAAGACAAAAGCTGCATGTTTGTACGAAACAAACCCATCATTAAGATGTTTCTAACTTCAAATTGTTGCATAATCCATAATAACACTTCCTCCAGTGAAAAATTCCATCCACTATTGTCGTCTCACATCAAAATCTATCCACATATTTGTTATTTTGGACTGTTTTGGATTGTAAACGGTGCTTGATCTGTGCAGATTTCTCTCCTGATTCAGACCAGACCACTTTTTTTACTACAGGAAACAACGATTTAAAGTTAAAATAGTTTTAATAAAGGATTAGTTTCTTACAAACACACAGTTTTTGCTTCATAAGATGTTAACTGATGGAATGGAGTGGTGTGTATTACTTGTGGATTGTTGTAATGTTTTTATCAGCTGTTTGGACTCTTATTCTGACAGCACCCACAAAAGCTAAAACAAATCCATCATTAAGAAACTTCAAAACATTGATTCCGCGTAAAATACCATAGTCCATAATCCATCCACTATTGTCGTCTCATATCAAAATCCACCCATGTATTTGTACTTTGGACTGTTTTTGCTTGTAAAAAATCCTTTATCTGTGCAGATTTCTCTCCTGATTCAGACCAGACCACTTTTTCACTACAGGAAACAATATTATGGATTATGGACTTTTAACAGGAAACAATGGTTTAAAGTTAAAAACGTTTTAATGATGGATTTGTTTCTTACAAACACAGCTTTGTCTTCTCAAGGTGTCAACTGATGGACTGGACTGGTGTGGATTACTTGTGGATTATTGTGATGTTTTTATCAACTGTTTGGACTGACGGCACCCATTCACATGCATTGGTGAGGAACTGATGAAATGCTACATTTCTCCAAATCTGATGAAAATACAAACTCATCTACATCTTGAATGGCATGAGCAAATTTTTAGCAAATTAAAATTTTTGGGTGAACTGTTCCTTTAAAAAAAGATGCATCTAATCACTGGGTTTGTCCATATTTTTCCCAGCATTTTTACAGTGTATAGAAAACTGTATTCCACAATGCAAAACACCCAACTTTCCAGAATTAAAATCAGCCACAACTGCTTTCACAACTCATTATTTGGTCAGACTGCCAAAAGTTAATTTGTGCAATAACCATAATTATGATATCGACATGCTAAATTTAAAATAATGAAATGCAATCATGCCAAATACCAGTAATTAAAATGTTCTTGGTTATGTATACAGTTTAATATAATGCGTTGTCCAATCATTATGCAATTTACAGACATAAAAGTTTGGATCTGAGCTATTTTTTTAATGTGTTTACTTTGTAAACTATATGTATGTCCAATGTAGTTTTTTTATTTTTATTTGTAATATAATTATGCTTACATTTCACTTTTTGTGAAATTAAATAATTAAAAAAAATGTAATAAAAAAAAAAATTCTGTTCTATGCTATGACATTTAATTCTTATTTTAAGTAATATTTAAATTTTTCTGACGTCAAGTTTTTTTTCTTCTGCTCACCAAAGATGCATTTATTTGATCAAAAATACATTAAAAACACTACAATTGCGAAATATTATTACAATTCAGAATAGCTGTTTTCTATGTGAATATCTGTTAAAATGTCATTTATTTCTGTGATCAAAGCTGAATTTTCAGCATCATTACTCCAAATCATGCTGATTTGCTGCTCAAGAAACACTTCTGATTATTAGCAATGTTGAAAACAGTTGTGCTGACTTTTAAATGTGTTTAATAATACTGATTGTTCATGCATAATCACAATGCATCACTCTGAGCAGCAAAAACCCAAACCTTGTTCATCTTTCTCCTGCTTGGCTTCCTTCCTGGGAGTGAACTGTAGATTCAGACGCACAAAGCCCGCGGGCCCCCGGCGGGGCGGATCGGCTGTCATTAACCCCTCACAGCTGGCCTGACGGGGGGCTGCTGTCTCAGTGTGAGCACGGCGCACAGCCACACAAATTTACACCATTGTGCTCGAGCGCTGGTGACAGAGCAAAGGCAATGGTGTCCTGCGCCCCATGCTGGCATCTGCATCCAAGACACTAATTTCTCCAGGAACCACACACATCTTTCCTCTTCTTCACTTCCGCCGGACCCGTACGCAGCATCTCGTAACCTGTTGCTGAATGCACAGTGAGAAACAAACCCACAGTTTAGCGCACATGCATTTTTTAAGTCCGCAGGGAGCAGTTTAGGAAAGAGAATCGATCTAAAACCAAAAGGCGCTGAAAAAAATCATCCTTACTTGATGCTTTCTGCAATCTATTAACAATTAGATGGCTTCTAATTAGCATAAAATCGCTGTAGCATTTTTCTGGTCCATTTAACAAATTTACAGAGGCATCTATTAGCTCGAATCTATTTGAAAATGGGGTGCATCGGATGAAAACTCATGCATGGTTTGCAACAAGCTCTGGAAATAAAGAGAATCAGCTTCGTTTGATGTTGTTTTAGGGAATTTTTGCTTTTATTTTGAATCTGATTTGTTTAATCTACTGTTTAAGAGACAAATGCTGAGCAAGTGAACACTGTAAATCAATAGGTAATATACAGTACACTATCATTCAAAAGCTGGAGGTTGGTTAAAATGTCTTAAATGGTTAAATGGTCTGCTTGCCAAGGGTGCATTTATTTAATTAAAAATGCAACAAAATTGTGTCAAATTGTGATATATTATTACAATTCAAAATAACTGTTTTCTATGTGAATATATTATAAAATGTAATTTATTTCCTGTGATCAAAGCTGCATTTTCAGCATCATTACTCTAGTCTTCAGTGTCACATGATCCTTCAGAAATCATTCTAATATGCTGATTTGCTGCTCAAGAAACATTATTTTGATCTGGTTTGTTCAATCTATGGTGTTTAAGAGAAAAAACACACCAGAAAATCTCAGGAGACACTGTATATCAATATGCAATATACAGTACACTATCCTTTCAAAAGCTAGAGGTTGGTTATTTTAAATTTTTTGAAAGCAGTCTCTTCTGCTCACCAAGGCTGCATTTATTTAATTACAATTTCAGAAAAATTGTTTAAAATTGTAAAATATTATTACAGTTCAAATTAACTGTTTTCTATGTGAATATATTATAAATTGTAATTTATTCCCGTGATCAAATCTGAATTTTCAGCACCATTACTCCAGTCTTCAGTGTCACATGGTCCTTCAGAAATCATTCTAATATGCAGATTTGCTGCTCAAAAAATAATATTTTGATCTGATTTGTTCAATCTATGGTGTTTAAGAGAAAAATCACCAGAAAATCTCAGGAGACACTGTAAATACTGTAAATCAACACACAATAAACAATACAATATCAATCAAAAGCTGAAGTCTGGGTAATATTTTAAATGTTTTTTTAAAGTAGTCTTTTCTGCTCACCAAGGCTGCATTTATTTAATCAAAAATTCAGAAAATTGTTTAAAATTGTGAAATATTATTTGAATTCAAAATAACTGTTATCCATGTGAATATATTATAAAATGTAATTTATTTCCTGTGATCAAAGCTGAATTTTCAGCATCATTACTCCAGTCTTCAGTGTCACATGATCCTGCAGAAATCATTCTAATATGCTGATTTCCTGCTCAACAAACATTATTTTGATCTGATTTGTTCAATCTATGGTGTTTAAGAGAAAAATCACCAGAAAATCTCAGGAGACACTAAAATCGAAGCTAAATAGAGACCCAAACACCCGCACAGATTACTTAACATCATCTGCTAATTGAATTAGACACTATTAGCATCCAAACCTCTAGAGACAAACCTCAAGAAGAATCATGAACTACTAGGTTTGAAGACATCAACTAATAAGCAGCTAATACGTTCACCAGAAACCCCCCTATTTTCAGGACTGGCCTGACCACGACCGCGTCCCTTTTGTGGAGCAGCAGTGAAGCAGATTCATTCTCTCTCTTTGCTGTTCATTAACATACATATCCATATGAAGAGTCAGCGCGGCTCTAAACAGCTGTCCCGTCCCTCAGAGCAGTACCTCTCTTGCAGTGATAGCGCTCACATTAAATGCTCCATTCACACACACACACAGACACGGGGGGCTGGGCTGAGCGCTGACCCTTAATAACTTTTACCATGGTAACTACAGTTTCTGCCAAAATACCAAGGTTGCAACAGTAAAATCATGGTAAATTAATATGGGACTGAGTTCAAACAGTGTAAGAAGCTTCTGAGATCTTTGCTTTATTGCCTTTCAAAGGTTTAAGGTCAGCAAGAGCATCATAAGTGACAGTAAAGACGTTACAAAAGATTTCTATTTCAAATAAATGCTGTTCTTTCGAACTTTCTATTCATCTGTGAATCTTGAAAAATAAAATGCATCACAGTTTGCACAAAAAAACTGGACAGCACAACTGTTTTCAACATTGCTAATAATCAGAAATGTTTGTTGAGCAGCAAATCAGCATATTAGAATGATTTCTGCAGGATCATGTGACTGAAGACTGGAGTAATGATGCTGAAAATTCAGGTTTGATCACAGAAATAAATTTCATTTTAACAGATATTCACATAGAAAACAGTTATTTTTAATTGCAATAATATATCACAATTTTACACAATTTTTATGAAATTTTAATTAAATAAATGGGGCCTTGGTGAGCAGAGGAGACTGCTTTCAAAAACGTTTAAAATATTAACCAGCCTCCAGCTTTTGATTGATAGTGTATCTGTATATGTATTTGTTTTGATTCAATAAATGCAGCCTTGGAGAGTAGAAGAGACTGTTTTAAGAAATAAATTACATTTTACAATATATTCACATAGAAAACAACTATTTCACATTACTGTTTTTGCTATATTTTTTTGGATAAATTCAGCATTAGTTAATAGAAGAGACTATAAAAGAAATAAATAAAAAAAGAATATATTTTAAAATGTAAATGTGATTTCAAAGCTGAATTTTTAGCATCATTACTCCACTCAAATGATTCTCCAGAAATCATTCTAATATTCTGATTTACTGCTCAAACATCATTTATTATTATTATAATTATGTTGAAAACAGCTGAGTATAATTTTTTTCAGGTTTCTTTGAGGAATAGAAAATTTAGAAGAACAGCATTTGTCTGAAATGAAAATCTTTGTAACAATTTTAAATGAATTTATCAACACTTTTGATCAATTTAAAGCACCCTTCCTGAATAAAAATATTTTATTTCAGATAAATGCTGATCTTTGGAACTTTATAAAGAATCCTGAAAAAAATGTACTCAACTGTTTTAAATAGCCTTTAGCTTTGATCACAGGAAAAAAAATAAATTTTAAAATATATTAAAATAGAAAACTGTTACTTTAAATAGTAAAAATATTTCAACATTTTTATGCTGTACTTTGGATCAAACAAATGCAAGCTTGGTGAGCAGAATAGACTGCTAAAAATCTTACTGTTCAAAAACTTTTGACTGGTAGCGTATAGTGTAATTAAGTGCATATTATTATTATTATTTATTTATTTATATTTTGATGACAGTGGTGGCCAATACTAATGTATTTTACGGTAATTTATAAATGTTCAGGACATTAAGCATGAAAATTATTTTAATGTAAAATAATTACATTTGTGATTTAATAATAATGTGCCATTTTTGACCAGTAGGTGGTGCTGTTACAAACCTTTCATAAGGACGTGGTCCTAATAATAGTAAAGCGCTGCTGGGACTTTCTGTTCGACGCCATCTCCTTCAACTTTGTCGGCTTAGTTGAAATAATATTTTTCACATTTAAATAACTTGCATAATCTAAAGACTCCCTATGAATCATCAAATTAATATGATAAGATTTTAAAAATCCATATAACCGATATATAATATGGCGCACCGTCTTTATGGCGTTTAAATGTGAGCGCCAAAATTATAACGGACACTTTTCACACACTGCTATGACGCGTTTCCGCTGTTATTAACATCGCAAATCCAGCAGAGTTTTTTATGTTTTCATTTTTTTTTTTCACTGTCATGTACATTCATAACACTATACTTTGTGTTTTATGACCTTGGTATTAAATTCCATCAAAAACTAGTTAACGTTGCTGTTGGAGTGTTTATAATACAACGGCTGAGGGAGCGACGGCAAAATTGACGTCTTTTTCTTCAAGGTATTCAATCTGTTTATATGTTTTTGCTCTTCTGGAAAGTCGCAGAAGTGCTATTGTGGATTTTTTCTTTTGCGGGGTTTCTGCAGCTTTTATAAAGGTAAATTGAAAACGTTTTAAGAAAGACCAAGTAAAGAAAATATCAGTAATAGTCTCTAAATGTAAACATCTTGCACTAGCAACGTTTTAGAGCATGAAAATACAACATCCAATAAAAAAAAAATGACACAAAACCAGTCATAAGCATCAGTTTTTTTTAAAATTGGGATTTACACATCATCTGAAAGCTAAATAAATAAGCTTTCCGTTGATGTGTGGTTCGAAAATCTGGAATCTGAGGGTGCAAAAAAGTCTAAATATTGAGAAAATCGCCTTTAAAGTTGTATATTCACCTTTAAATGCATATTACTAATCAAAAATTTAATTTTGATATATTTATGGTAGGAAATTTACAAAATATCTTCATATAACATGATCTTTACTTAATATCCTAATGATTTTTCACATAGAAAAATGTATAATTTTGACCCACACAATGTATTTTTGGCTATTAAGTCTGGTTTTATGGTCCAGGGTCACAAATACCCCTTCTCCCAACCAAAATATGGAAATAACCTTTATCCTTCTGATCATACTGCAAAAAAAGTAATGTTCATTATCAGTTTTGTGTCTTGTTTTCCAGATGCATTTATTTGAGAAGCAAAATGACAAAGTCTCATTTTCTAAGAAGAAAATGATAAAAATTATGCGAGTTAGATTAAAACAAGAGCAAATATTTACCAATAGAGCCTGAAAATGAGCCTCATTCAAAGGAAAAACAAGTTTCATTTATTAGTTTGAAGCATAAACTCATTTTGTTCAGTTTTCCAAGACTTTATATATTTATATTTTGCTTAATATCTTCATTTCTCAAGTAAATTAATCTCAATTTAAGGATGATTAGATATTTCTACTGGAAAACAGGACAAAAATAATAAGGATGTTGTTTATTTCTAGCAGTGTATGCAGCATTTAATGCAACGACGTAATGAATTTAAGACTTTCTCCTCTTATTTAAGACCTTTAAATATGTGGAACGGTAAATTAAGACCTTTTAAGACTTTGTCTTTGCTATTGGAGCAAATGGGAACACAAAAACATAGACGTTTATACAACTATGATGACTTCCACTTCAGAGAAACCCAAATGTGGAAAGCATTATAACTCCCTTTCTAATCAGTGAAGTGCACTGGTGTCAAGTATGTTTAATTAAGAAACACTGAGTGCTGAGTTTTCGTGATAATCGGATTCGGCGGTTTGGTTTCAGCCCTTTTTTCGGCCCCTCACCCCCGTCACAGGTGATGAATGGACGCACTCGACACGAAGGACTCTAAGGACTTTCAGCAACAGATTTTCATTCATGGCATGCGGGAGAAGAAGAGAGAAGAGTGATTGATAAATTCTCTTCCCTGGCTTCTTTTACAACAACCCCCTCCTTGGTTTTATTGACCCCCCGAGGGCTTTTGACTCATTACTGCCCCCGAACAAAAGCCTCCATACGGCTCCAAACTCCAGCGTTTAGTCACACAGCACAGGGACAATTTGTGCCCATTACGAGCGCTACGGTGCATTCAGGCTTCACCCTGTGAGCCCAGCGCCGGCCGTTAGCTCGCCTTCGCTCCTCCGTCCATCAATCCATCCGGTCTCTTCATAAACGGCGAAGCATCAAAACAACGTGCTAATCCTTCACAGTCCCTCCCTGCTGTCTTTGTGTGCATTTCCTACTCTACTAATCCGCCGCATCACTTCCTGTCCCGCACTGGCACGCATCACAGAGACCCTCTGATATGATGAGAAAGATGAATAAAGTGAACTGGAGGAGAGGAGGTGACTTCTGGAGACGCTTTGAAAGCCACTAATAGAGGACGGGAGTGTTTAAAGTGAAAAACCCTCCAGATTGAAGAGCGAAACTCACTCAATGCGCCCGTTTCCCAAGTTATTGGCCGCGAGTGCCCCAGCAGCCTGACCCTTCAGCCATGGAAACTGCAGTGAGGTGGAACATTTAGCCGTCACGCCTCCCTCTCCGTGAGCTCGCTGCTCCTCTCTCCATGGGCAAGAGCCTTCACTATGTTAAAGAATCGAGAAACATTATTTAGAGACATTAAAAACACATGAATGTCATTGCATTAAATAAAAAAAAGTAAACTTCAAGCAAAACATTTAAAAAACATAATAAATATATATAGAAATATTTATTAAAAGTTAAATTAAGTTAAGTTTAAGTTTCTCTTTTATTATCACCCTTAGGAGAATTTTGTCTTGGGCAATTAAGAGAGCAGATCAAACATGCAACAACACTTCAATTACACTTCACAAAAAAAAAAAAAAAATACACAAACAGTACATATTTTTATTTGAGCAAAAACAATATGAGCAGAACATTTCAAAATGAGTATATAGTTCATTTCCATTAAAATAAGATTTATATTTATATATATAATACTTATATATGTATATGTTGCTGTGTATATATTTAACTAATATTTTGTATAAAGTGTATACATACACACACCTTATATATATATATATATATTTATATATGTTGCTGTGTGTATGTATATAACATTTTTATATATTTAATATATTTCCAATTATTCCAAATATTATATAGTTAACTAATATTTTTGTATAAAGTGTACACACACACTTTTTAAGCATAAAATATTAATGATAAAATAAATATCAATTCACATTAATATAAAATTAACTTAACATAATATAATTAATTAAAATAATTTATATATATTTAATATATTTCCAATTTCATTTATATATATAAAATAAAATGCATGCTTATACTTTAAGCATAAAATATTAATTATACAATAAATATCAATTCAAATATTAATACAAAAAATATTGTAAAAAATTATACACAACATATATTTATCTTTTGGAGTGTGTGTGTATATTACATATATATATATATATATATATATTATTGCATTATATATACATTAAAAATACATATTACTTTTCCATAAGGTATATACATATACACTTTTTAAGCATAAAATATTACTTACAAAATAAGTATTAATTCAATATGTGACTCTGGACCATAAAACCAGCCATAAGTAGCACAATAATATTTGTAGCAATAGCCAAAAATACATTGTATGGGTCAAAATTATTGATTTTTCTTTTATGCCAAAAATCATTAGGATATTAAAGATCATGTTCCATGAAGATATTTTGTAAACTCCCCACCATAAATATATCAAAATTAAATTTTTGATTATTAATATGCCTTGCTAAGAACTTAACTTGGACAACTTTAAAGGTGATGTTCTCAATATTTTGATATTTTTACACCCTCAGATTCCAGATTTTTCAAATAGTTGTATCTCGGCCAAATATTGTCCTATCCTTATTTATTCAGGTTTCAGATGATGTATAAATTGACCCTTATGACTGGTTTTGTGGTTCAGGGTCACATATTAATAAAAAATAATTAAAAACTCTAATTGGGATACAGATTTAACTGTAGCTCTGCATGCAATCACACAAAACATAAATAGTATGTAAATGAAAGCTGCCGTCAGTGATTTTTCTGGAATACCACATAAAAACTACCTGACAGACAGCAGTCTAACAGGTGAAATCACACCTGTCTATGGCACACCTGCAGAACAAATGCTAGTGTAGCATAGCATCATCTATGCTCTGCAATTTCATTGCTAGAAGACTTCTTAGTTGACAATTAAACACCTGCAGACTTAACATATACATCACCTTCTGAGCTTCGAACAATGCAACACGATGATGGCTGAATTCTGGGATGTCAGGTTTGAATATCTCACATCTGACTTTGAATGGAGCGCAGCATTAGTCAGACAGACGTTAGCAGAATGGCTAACATTGCTTACAGCTGCGTTCAAATACGTTTGAAAATATGTTTATATTAGTCTTTCATCAAAATTCTTATTATAATTATCTTTATGAAAGATCTTTATTTTTTGTAAAGCTGCTTTGAAAGATGAACTGAATTGCAGTCGAATGTGTTGCTAGAGTCTGAATTTCTTTTCAGCTGACATCACCAAGCCCTCAAACATTACGTCCAATCAGTTCAAAAGGTCTGAAATGATAAAACAATATCACTTATTATAATCAACATCTCATGTATCTCATGTTTGCATTTATTTATTTATTTATCAGAAGCTTTTATCCAAAGTGACTCCCTAATGAAGAACTTGTTGACTGAAGGAAAATAACAGAAGAGAAAACAAACAAGTTAATTAAAAAAAACACAGATTTAGTTATTTATTTATTATTATATTATTATTTTATTTATTTATTGTTTTTACCTTACTATTTAATTTAATAAAATAAATATCAATTTACATTAATATAAGATTCTTATATTAATGTCAAATGATATGTATTTTATTAAAGTAAATGGAAAAGTAAAAGCAAAATATAAATAAATAAATAAATATAAATAAATAAATCTTTTTAAAATTAATTTCTTTGTAATTTTCTCTTTTGTTATATATAATAATATTAATTATATATATATATATTGCTATATATTTGATTAATATTTTTGTATAAAGTGTATAGAAATTAAAGTGTTACCATTCTCATGAAGCAAAAATAAACTTATAAAAATACAGCATAAAAATACAGTTTATGCTTATGACAAACAAACAAAAAATATCTGTTAGTGTGGTAAGAAAAATCAACTTAATTCAAAAGGAAAACAAAATTATTATTTTTTACCTCAGTATTTATTTTATTTATTTATTGTTTTTTTTTTTTTTGCATTTTTTGTATATTTAAAAAATATTATTTTCTATATTAGAAATGTGTCAATGTTAAGTAGTTTTTTCATTTTATTTATTTATTTATTTATTTAATTTTTGCATAAAACAAGAAAAATATTTGTAAATGGGGTCAAAAAATAAACTTAATTAAATTAATTATTTTTCAGGGCCTACTTCCAGATTTTATACTTAAAAAAAATATATAAAATAATAATAATAATAATAATAATAATAATTATATATATATATATATATATATATATATGTATGTATACACATGTTTTTTTGTCTTGTTTTTCAGTAAAAATATCTAAACACTTGTGGATCTCTTGGATCTCTTGTTTTAAGCACAAACCCTTTTAATGTTTTTTTTTTTCAGAAACCAAGTCTTCATATCTAATAGACCAAACAGTTATTTTAAACAAGAAAAATATTTGTAAATGGGGGTCAGAAAAATAAACTTCATAAATTAAACCTAAGGGAAAACAAGGTTTAAGCACAAACCCATTTAACTTTGCTAGATTTTTTAGAAATCAAGTCTTCATATCTAATAGACCTTTCAGTCATTTTACTTAAGTAAATGTATCTTGATCTAAGAATGTTTAGATTTTTATAACACAAAATGAAAATGAAAAAAAAAAAACTGAAAATGATTTTTGGAATGCAATGCTGAGCTAGAAAGTTCCCCATTTGCAATTTTCCGTCCACGTCCTTTGAATCAGTTCGTCAAACACACTTTCTCATGAATGCTCTCTCTCTGTCTTTCTCTAGGAGCTCGCAGGGGTTCTTGTGCTTTCCTCCTGCACATAATGAACACAATTTCACACCACAGAGGCCAATTAGAGACATGACAGCCACCTGCCGGCACGCCTCCCAGAGAGAGACGGACAGATCGGGACCAGGAGCCAATTCACTACCAGTGTCTCTCGTCTTTGGTTTGATTCAGTAGTTCAAGGGGCTTTTGAACGGGTCGGCTCTCTTTATCCCATCAGGAACCGAACTGCTGAGCACAAACGGGGAAGACGAGGCAAGTTCAGCTTTCCTTTCCATTGCATTCTGCATCTAAACATGGCCAAAATAAATTGCATCGGTCTCCAAACACACATGCTCATGTAACAGATTTTATGTTGTGACCTCTTGACCTGTATAGGTAATGTCATCAGTCCGGGGTCGATGCGCTTCTCGAGGGACGAGTGCGCGTCTCACTAATGATGCAGAACAACCTCAGACTCCGGCGGCCAACTCAAGTATGGCAGAGATAAATGGTATTAAATGGGATGAACACAAACACACACACACATGCATAGATGCACACAGTCGGTGTGCTGTGATGAAATCACATGTTGACAGACAGATAAAAACGAGCGTTTCTGAGCTTTGATTACTCTGAGCTGCTTTAAAGCATCAATTCAGCTTCAACAACACACACACACACACACACACACACACACACACACACAGACCAGATCAGATGGAATCTGAGCTTCTGGATCTGAGTGTATAGGAGAAGAAAGGGAATTGATCTTTCCTAGATGAAAAATAAAGAGTAATGAACATGTTAGACTACCAGTGTTGGAGGTAATGCATTACAAGTAACGTAATCAGGTTGCTTTTTTTGAAGTAGCTAGTAAAGTAACGCATTACTTATAAATTCACAACAAAATATCTGTAATGTCAGTTACTTTGTTTCCCATTTATTGACTCCCATTGCCATTTATTAACAGCTCAGGTGTCAAAAAGTAACGTAATGCATGTAACTACGTAATGCAATTAGTTACTTTTTTATGCAGTAGTTTCTTATGCAGTTACTTTCAAAAGTAACTTCCCCAACGCTGTCTACACATTTCAAATCACAATTTTGAAATAATTTCTATATGAACGTCTCTTTGTACTCGGAACCAGAATATAATTATATCTTTGAATGTCTGATGAGTGATTAGAAACATACTAGCTTGCTTTTCACAGTGAGGTAATATGAATAAATAAAAATAATAATGGTATAAAAATAAAAAGGTATAGTTTTGAGGATTCTGCGCCATTGAGAACATTTTTAAATCTGAAATGAAAACATTTTTGTTGTTATAGCAAACAGGGTTATTATAGTTAACTAAAACTGATAAAAAAAAAAACTGAAATAAAATAATACACATTTCTCATTTTATAATTTAACATTTAGTTTAACTTGATGTACTAAAATAACTAAAACTAACATAAAAATTTATAAAGCTATATTTAAAGAAAATGACAAAAATACACAACAAAATTACTAAAACTTTTAAATTAAAATGAAAATATTAAAAAAAAAATTGCATTCAAAATATTAATAAAAACATAAATGTACGCTACTAGTCAAAAGATTTTGAACAATGCGATTTTAAATGTTTTTTATTTGATCCCAAGTACAGCAAAAACAGTAAAATTTTGAATTATTTTTACTATTCAAAATAACTGTTTTTATTTGAATATATTTTAAAATGTAATTTATTCCTGCGATTTTAAAGCTGAATTTTTAGCATCATAACTCCAGTCACATGATCCTTCAGAAATCATTCTAATATTCTGATTTGCTGCTCAAAAAACATTTATTATTATTATTATTATGTTGAAAACGGCTTAGTAGAATTTTTCAGGTTTCTTTGATGAATAGAAAGTTCAGAAGAACAGCATTTATCGGAAATAGAAATCATTGAAATTGTGTAACATTATAAATGTCTTTATCATCACTTTTGATCAATTTAAAGCATCCTTGCCAAATAAAAGTATTAATTTCTATTATTTCTAATGTTACATTTATAATGTTACAAAAGATTTCTATTTCAAATAAATGCTGTGGAACTTTCTATTCAGCAGCACAACTGTTTTCAACATTAATAATAATCAGAAATGTTTCTTGAGCTGCAAATCAGCATAGTAGAATTTCTGAAGGATTATGTGACACTGATGACTGGAGAAATGATGCTGAAAATTCAGATTTGATCAGAGAAATAAATTACATTTTAACATACATGCATGTAGAAAACAGCTATTTTAAATTGTAATAATATTTCGCAATTTTACAGGTTTTACTATATTTTTGATCAAATAAATGCAGCCTTGGTGAGCAGAAGACACTTCTTTCAAAAGCATTAAAAATTCTCACTGACCCCAAACAAAATATTCCAGAATATTTAGCTAAAAAGACATTCAGGCATTTTGAATATGTGCATATGATCATAATCACGTCTGGTTCACGCCAATCAGACATACAGTAAATGGTCGCACTACATGAAAAGCAACTCTCACTGTGCATTTGATGACAATACAGAAATAGCATCCACATATGAAAAGACTAAATCTACTGGACAAAGGCATAACCGGTCCAGTAAGTGCTCTCTTGCTCTCATTACCGCCGCACAACAGAGAGCCGCTGACCAATTAGGCCGCTCCAGAACTTCTACCGCTCCGGGGAGCTGGTCAGCTGCTCTTAATAGATTTGCAAGCAATTTACCTTTTCAACATGTTGGCAATCTGATGCAATTTGTGTGCAATTTGTCTGCTTTTAGACCCACGTGGAGTTGACTTCAGCGCAGACCAAATGACACAGAGTTGAAAATATCAGTCGGTGCTAGACACACAGCCCTCAAATGTCACAGGGAAAAAGTCAACAGAAAGACAGACAGAGAAAGCAGAAAGAAGGCCTCCGGATCTGTGCAAATGGATGTATGTATGGATATGGACCGCTGAAATTACCCAGAATACCTTTGGGACTGAATGTATGGCAATTGCTCTGACATTTTCCAGAGTTTGTAGTTTTGACGTCACTCAAAAAAGCAAAATGACCATGATCAGAAGTTTCCCTGTCCCTCTTAACACTCAACTTTTTCTCTCTGTCTTCTGCTTTAACCCTTTAGTATGTCAATACATGTCTGAATTGTACATTGAAATAAAAAAAAGATATTAAACTAAGTTTCTTTTAAAGGAGAGCTCCACTTCCAGAACAATTTACAAATAATTTAATCACCCCCTTGTCATCCAAGATGTTCATGTCTTTCTGTCTTCAGTCGTTAAGAAATTATGTTTTTTGAGGAAAACATTTCAGCATTTTTCTCCATATAATGGACTTCACTGGTGCTCCGATTTTGAACTTCCAAAATGTAGTTTAAATGCAGCTTCAAAGGCTCTAAAAGATCCCAGCCGAGGAAGAAGGGTCTTATCTAGCGAAACAATGTGTCATTTTTTTCTAAAAATAAAAATTTGTATACTTTTTAAGCACAAAAGCTTGTGTAGCACAGGCTCTGGGATGCGCGTCCACGATGCTATGAATTAGTGATGGGTCGTTCTTGAACGATTCATTCATTTTGAATGGACCTTTAATGTGACTCCGGAAGAACGAGTCATCTCGGGGTGTGATTCGTTCAGTCGCACATGCACAACATCCTATTAGGTTCTGTACTGGAATTAGTTCACCTGTTTCGAGTCTTCAGGTTTTCTGAGTCGTTCGTTCATCTTATGGGTCTGTCACGTGATGAACGAACGACTCAAACCCGAAAACTTGTCAGATAAGAGGTGAGGGGAGCTAATAATAGACTAAAGACCCAGGTAAACAATGAATTAATCTTTTCTGTTTCTTATAACATTATAGTTTTGTCTTGTTTGTAGTGTGATCAACATTTGTGTAAGCAGTAGATGTGTTAGGGAAGTAACATGTAACATTTTAATCATATTTTGCTAAAATGAAGGAAATGACTAGAAAAAAGATTTGTTCATTTTGCAGAACGAAACTCAAAAGTCCGAGTCTGTAAAATGATCCGAACTTCCCATCACTACTATGAATCACGTCTAAGTTCATCGTTTGTGTCCGGCTCAAAAAGGTAGAGTATGGTGAAAAACTCCATCTTATTTTCTCCTACAACTTCAGAATCGTCCGACATCGTTGTACCTTTTTGTTTGTAAACAGCGTTTGACTTACTTGCACTTTCTTAGTCTTTGCGCTTTCGCTTTGTAAACACTGGGTCTGTAGTTCCGCCTACGTTTGGCGTGACCTTTCGACGTGATTCAACAGTACGTGAACGTGCATCCCAGAGCCTGTGCTACATGAGCTTTTGAGCTTAAAAACTATACAAAGGTTTATTTTCCAAAAAAACCGACCAGTCGTTTCACTAGATAAGACCCTTCTTCCTTGGCTGGGATCATTTAGAGCCCTTTGAAGCTGCATTTAAACTACATTTTGGAAGTTCAATTAGGGGGCACCAATGAAGTCCATTATATGGAGAAAAATCCTGAAATGTTTTTCTCAAAAACATAATTTCTTTATGACTGAAGACAGAAAGACATGAACATCTTGGATGACAAGGGGGTGAGTAAATTATTTATGAATTGTTGTTCTAGAAGTGGACTTTTCCTTTAATAAAATTGGCATTTTAATAAAAAAGGTAATTTACCAAGTTTTCTGATTTAAATTTAAAGCGATAGTTCACCCAAAAATGAAGATTTGCTGTTAATTTACTCATCTCAGTTTGTTTCTTCACATATTTAGCTGAAACCGTGCTTCTTTGTGATTCATTAAATGCAAGTCAATGGCTACCATCACTTTAATAGTCAAAAAACTATTATACAGGCAACATAAAATGAATACCCATGGATCCTGGCGATATATTGAGGTCTTATGAAGAGAAACGATCGGTCTGTGCAAGAAAAGAAACATTATTTACAAATCTGATTCTTTTCTGCAAATTGATTCATTTCAATGAACTGATTCAAATAACTGATTCACCTGTAATTACGTAACCACACAGTAACGTCACGCAATTATATTATAAAAGCACCCAATATTGATGTGAAGCGTGGCTGTTTTACATGTCTAAAGCATTGTCTGAAGCACTGAATCAGTTCATTCATCATAGGATCAGACACGCCGCTATTTTGGCTTATTTTGAGTCGAAATGACTATCAGGCATCTGAAAATGAGTTTTGAACTTGTAGATCTGTGCTGATCGAGCTGTAAATTGTTTTAGATGATTCAGTCTGATTCAGTGAACTGATTCAATTTGTTCACCAAAAGAATCGGTTCAAAAGAATGATTCGTTCGTGAACCGGACATCACTCCAGACCGTTTCCCTGAGGCTCTGGATTACAGATAATAATGCTGTAAATAATGTTCAGTTTCTTGCACAAGCTGATTATTTTGCTTCATAAGACCTCAATATATCGTCAGGAGCCACAGGTATTAATTTTATGTTGCCTGTATATGATTTTTTTGACTCTCAATTACCGGTATCCATTGACTTGCTTTTTATGCATCACCAAGAACTGCAGCTTTACTAAAAATGTTCATTTTTGGGTGAACTATCCATTTAAGGTTGTCACTAAATTTCTTTTTTCTTTGCTGTATGTCTCTAAACTTATCTGCACATATGTGCATATTCAAATTTAACAAGTAGTTGTGGCACTTTAAATATGCAAATGAGATCTGAGAGCAATGACAGGCTTTTTAACACCTAATTTGTAAGATAATCGCGGGTTAATGTTTACTCTCATTGTTCATATTTTACCATAGTAAGCAAAAAAGTTAAAAAGTGGCTTTAACTCGTTTTTAAAAAGTGTTAACTCATGCTTAGGCAAATATTAGCTAATCACAACACAGCTCATGTGCATATAAAACGTACATTAAAGTCAGAAAATCATCATGAGAAACAAAATTACGGCTATGTCCGACAAACCTTCAGTAGGTCGAATCTGATCAGCCGGATGGAAGCGAGTGAGTGTTAATCAAGCCGGACCAGATGTTTTGTGATGAGTCCAATCCACAAGGCGTTAAAATAAAAAAGTGTGCCAGAGAGATTATACGCCCAATTTCACCATCTGAAAGCGCTGGAATACTTAACGCGTTATAAGGTTCCCACAGCTGTTTTTCCTGAAAACACACACGCACACACAGTCATTCGGCTTCTCTTTTACCCTCTTGACATTTTTCTGCATGTTCTTAAAATGACATGTTTTATGTGATTCTATCAGAGTGTTTCTAATGCAATAATCACTGTGTGGAATCTGTCATGAATCTGCCAAAGTGCTTTTCTCCCGGAGAGAAATCCAAAGTGCCTGTTTTGCTGTTCATCACCACACTTCTGATGAAAATCAGCACAGATTAAACTCCAAATTTCTTCAAGCATCAATAATTTCTCAACATAGTGAGAAACATAGAACTCATAGAATATAACATTTAATCCCCATAGTAGCTGATTACATGTAATCTGGATTATGTAGTCAGATTCCAAAAATTAAGTACTAGTAATTAAATTGCATTATATTACATTTAAAAATGCTCATGATCAGATAACAGTAACTTTTTTATGGATTACATGATTACGTATTATTCACACAATATTTGTAAATTATTCAGAATTTATTAGCTCAACCTATTTTTCTTTTTTTCTTTTAGATTTTTCTTTCTAAGTGAACCTACCACATATATGCAGTTTGAGAAAATAATGGAATATATTTTTATCTTTGTTTTTTATTATTATTATTATTATTATTATTTTTAATTAGTATGGTACATAATAATACCATTCAAATCTATGTGATAAACAAGTTAGGTGAAAAGTAATCTAAAAGTAATCAGATTACATTACATAATATGTGTAATCCAGATTATGTGACAAACTACCATTTTCATCATGTGATTTGTAATCTATAACAGACTACAATTTGTAACATTTTGTAACAAAATTTCCATTACTTCCATTCCATTATGTTAACTGAAATTTAAATATGTATTTAAAAATACAGCTGCAAGCAGCTATTATCATTTATGCACATATGAAAAAAGACATTATTTAGAAAGCTTGTAACCACCTAAATCAGGGGTGTCAAACTCCGGTCCTGGAGGGCCACAGCCCTGCAGAGTTTAGATGCAACCCTAATTAAACACACCTGATCCAGCTAATCAAGTGCTTCAGTCTTAATTGAAAACTGCATAGTATGTGTGTTGGAGCAGGGCTGGAACAAAACTCTGCAGGGCTGCGGCCCTCCAGGAACTGAGTTTGACACCCCTGACCTAAATCAATTATTTAAAAAAGCATTTTTGGCAAATCCAGGTAATTTACCACAGAAATATTATGTTTTTTTAAATGGTTACGACTGCTATAGCGCCAGCTGTGGTCCGATCTACTTAAAACTTTGCATGCTTGTTTAGAATCACCTGTCGCATGTGCTCAGCAGGTTTTGTGAAGTTTTGAGTTTTCCTTTAGGCTTTATAGGATTTTGGGTACATTTAGACAGGCCCCTTTTCTAAATGACCCAGTTATAGCTTCCCAAAGGGTAAATTTCAACATTTTTCTTGATAATTATTAGCCGCTATGTGAAAGTTTGAAACAGAAAATAGTGGTTTTCATCTTGCCACTTTCTTGGTAAAGAAAACACATTTTTACTCAAATGAATCAAAATGGATTTATAGCGTTCCGGAACCAAACTCTTCATTCGAACTTGTACAAAAATAACTTAAACTGAAAAAAAAATGTGCATTTAAAACAGAAATATAAAAAAACAACATTACAAAACAACGTTAACTAAAATTAAAATAGAAACTTCAAATATAAAATAAAATAAAAACAAATAAAAATATTGGGATAGTATCTTAGTGATCCTAACATAACACGTATATAGAAATAAAATCAGACGTTTGATTATATTCAATGATTATATTTCTTGCAAACAGTAAAATTATACTGACCACGAGCTTGATAAGGCATCTTTCTGAAAGCTTACAACAATCACAACAATATCATAATAATATCATTACAGTAAACGGTGTAATGGTTTTGGCATGGCTGAAAGGCTTAAGTGTGATCCGTCACATCCTATCTGCTTTTTTCCCCCCCCGTGTTTTTCTCTTCACGCTTTGATGCACACGTTCAACCGCCAAATAGCACATAATAACAGTTTAGACACCTTTCAATTTTAGCATTCCTGCTTGAAAAGTTGAGTGTTCCTCCAGGTGCCATGACAACAGCGCAGCCCAGCATCAGCACCGCGAGATTCCGCTGCCATGGCGATGGAGCAGCTGTCACTCACGCGGGGACGGGCCCTGGTGCTGGTAAACTTGACATGCACACAGATTCCCAACAGCACCGTAAATCACGGTTAAATACAGTGGTTCGATGCGATCCGTTTTACTACACTACTAAAAATATGAGAGCGGCGCGGTGAGCGCGATTGCTCTGCCAGATTGGACGGCATCGTTTCATCTTTGGCTCTGTGATGGCTGATGTCTAAATATCGCTCTTTTTCTCCTCCATCAGAGAAGTGAGCGTGGTTTTCATCTGATTTCTAATCTTTCGGAGAGTTTCCCTCCAAACAGCACACCCACAATAAGACGGAGCGACAGAGATGGAGCAGACAGTTGATGAAATCGGAGCAGTTATCACCTTAACCATTACCTGTCAGCTTTCTCTGGCTGCGCTCTGATGGGCCAACAATTTTCTGAAGTGGAAGTCAAGGGCGCCAATGTGGCACGGCACGAGTAAATGTTAACAAAAGCGCTGCTGTCCACTTCTTTATTTATGAAAGGCATTGGCGAGCGGAGAGAGTCTCCATCATGCTCACACAATCACTGCTAGAACAACTCCTGACCGAGCAGATTTACATTCACACACGCTATCTAATCCTCCTCAATCCACACACTCAGTGTTTGCACTTTATCTCTCATCTCTGTGTCTCGTCTCTGTTCTTCATTCTCTCTATCAGCCTGGCACACAGACAAACAGAAACACCTAAAAACAGTTCACACACACACACACACACACACACAAACTGGAATGTTACTTCTGAGGAACTATAAAAATATCTCAATTATCTGTAGTAAATGTGCCAAACCAAACAATAAATTTCCATTCAGGGCATGTTGACAAAGAAACAGATCTGATAGATAGATAGATAGACAGACAGATAGACAGACAGACAGACAGACAGACAGATAGATAGATAGATAGATAGATAGAAAGAATGATAGAACGATAGAACAATAGATAGATAGATAGAATGATAGGCAGAACGATAGATAGATAGATGATTGATAGATAGATAGAATGATAGAACGATAATAGATAGATAGATAGATAGGTACAACAATAGATAGATAGAACGATAGGCAGAACGATAGATAGACAGATAGATAGATAGACAGATAAATAGATAGATGATAGATAGAACGACAGATAGACAACGACAGAACGATAAACAGATACGTAGACAGATAGATAGACAGATAGATAGAACAATAGATAGAACGATAGATAGATAGAAAGATAGAACGATAAAATGATAGAACGATAAATAGATATAGACAGAACAATAGATAGAACAATAGAAAGATAGATAGAACGATAGACAGAACGATAGATAGAACAATAGAAAGATAGATAGATAGAACGATAGATAGATGTCTGTCTAAATCTGTGTTAGTGAGCACTTCTCCTTTGCCGAGATAATCCATCCACCTCACAGGTGTGGCATATCAAGATGTTGATTAGACAGCATGATTATTGCGCAGGTATGCCTCAGGCTGGCCACAACAAAAGGGCACTCTAAAATGTTTTAGGGAGCGTGCAACTGGCATGCTGACTGCAGGAATTTCCTGCTGCCCATGAATTGAATGTTCATTTCTCTACCATAATCCGTCTCCAAAGGCGTTTCAGAGAATTTGGCAGTACATCCAACCGGCCTCACAACCGCAGACCACGTGTAACCACACCAGCCCAGGACCTCCACATCCAGCATCTTCACCTCCAAGATCGTCTGAGACCAGCCACCCAGACAGCTGCTGCAACAATCAGTTTGCATAACCAAAGAATTTCTGCACAAACTGTCAGAAACCGTCTCAGGGAAGCTCATCTGCATGCTCGTCGTCCTCATCGGGGTCTTGACCTGACTGCAGTTTGTCGTCGTAACTTGAATGGGCAAATGCTCACATTCTATGGCATCTGACACTGTGAAGAGGTGTTCTCTTCATGGATCAATCCCAATTTTCACTGTACAGGGCAGATGGCAGACAGCGTGTATGGTGTCGTGTGGGTGAGCGGTTTGCTGATGTCAACGTTGTGGATCAAGTGGCCCATGGTGGCGAAGGGGTTATGGTATGGGCAGGCATATGTTATGGACAATGAACACAGGTGCATTTTATTGATGGCATTTTGAATGCACATAGATACCGTGACGAGATCCTGAGGCCCATTGTTGTGCCATTCATCCACGACCATCACCTCATGTTGCAGCATGATAATGCACGGCCCATATTGCAAGGATCTGAACACAATTCCTAGATAGATAGATAGATAGATAGATAGACAGATAGAACCATAGATAGAACACAGAATGATAGAATGATAGATAAGGAGAACAATAGACAAAATGATCTCATTACATAACACATACAGTATGTAGGAAAATAAAGCAGCTCAAGCGTGTTACTAGTGAATGATCTGTTTGTCCTGCATGCAAATAATTTGGCCAGATGAAAGACGAAGCTGTAAAACTAGAAATTCAGAGTTTAAAATCACACAATACACATGTCAAGATTTCCTGATCAAATGCCAAGATAAATCTACCAGACTCAAACTTGAGTCGGTGACACAGCTTTGATTTAGTTACATAATACAAATAACAATAATATTATTTTATTTAAATTTAAATATATTTTGTCACATTCAAATTCTACACCTAGTTCGCTATCCTCAATTCAAATTTGGAATTTAATTATAATTTAAATTTAATTCTCAATTTAGTTTTGCATGGTGCACAGCCTTGGTGACATCCAGATTCAAATTCTATTCTTAAAAATCAGGCATGCAGTACACTAGTATTCTATTCAAACATAGGCATTGTTTTAAACAACAGAACCTTCAGTTTTTAAAAACAATAAAAGTTCAAAAGTTTAAAGTGGCTTGTTGCAATTGGGCAAAAATGGGAATTAAGAGCAAAAGGATCTAAAATGGAAAAAAGACATTTTCACATGCATCGACTAACAAACAAAATGAATTTAGAAGAAATGCACGCAGAAACAATGATGTCAACCTGTGCCAGAACATTCACCTGAGAAGCCCGTCCGTTCCTCTCACACACACTTAGAGAGGATTAACCACAAAAGCGGCTAATATCAGGGTTTCAGATGGCGCATTCTCTTCTTCAGTGTGAGAATCGCTTCTATTCACAAGCATTTCCTTTCACCGGCGTGAGCTGAATGAGGCTAATACCGAGGCCTTCGCAAGCCACGCCAACAAAGAACATATGTGAAAAACCAAAGCCTTTCACGGATTAACCCACTTATGTCATTTAACCCCTTTTGATAAACACAGCCGGGTGGGATAAACACTCGTCAGCGGACAGACGTTAAAACCCGCGTGCGAGCGCCAAGCAGCGGTCGTTCTTCTTCGTTTAGGTCTTTAATCAGAGACTTTAACCTCTCGGGGTTCGTCTCTAAACACGCCGCTGGGACAAAAGCCGCTAATTGCCCCCCTCCTTCATTCTGCTGACAGATAATATTGTTTTATTACCCAGAGGTCACTGGGGCAGAAGAGGAAAGCAGAGGCTGTATTAATGGGTGAAAGGATCCCACAGGGATCGTCCACTTACTGTCCACTACTGTCCTAAACACCGTCCTAACCAGACTGCACATCCCCGAGGACAAATAAAGACACATAAAAGGCTCCGGCTAATTTAGATGTGTTTAAGCGACCTCGTCTGCTGACCTCAGGTGGAGTTTATGGGTTGAGGATCGTGACAGCAGGACCCTAGACGTGTCTAGCTACGCATGAACCACCCAGCATTGACGTTACTGTAAAACGAGGTGATGCATGTGACGGGAAGAACTGTTTCAATCAGCCTATTAATCCATCCTTCAATTGATCAGAGCGTCCGTAAATTCATCCTAGAATAAAATAAAGCGCGACTGTGAGACACTGAAGGAACCTTGTATCAGATCAATAAAATTCAATTCAACTCATCCTCTCAATAACTTTTAATTAAGAGTGTGAGAAAACAAAAAGGCCTCCGCCATGAATCTGAAAGTGTTTTTGAGGTGTCAATGAGATTATTTATTGAGATGTAAATAACACTGTCAACAGAGAGGTTGAGATCAATTTGGCACTGAGAGCCAGCAATGCCTACATAAACAGTCAATTCAGGTTGATTAGGATACTTCCTAACTGTTCTAAGATCAGCGGATTAAATGTGTGATGGATCTGAGTTGGGCAAACATTCTTTTAAAAGTTAATCATGTTACGTACAGTTGGGTCAAAAGTTTACATACACCTTGTAGAATCTACAAAATGTTAATTATTTCACCAAAATGCATGTTATTTTTTATGTAATACTGACGTGAATAAGATATTTCACATATAAGACATTTACATATATATAGTCCACAAGAGAAAATAATAGTTGAATTTATAAAAATGACCCCGTTCAAAAGTTTACATATGCTAGATTCTCAATACTGTGTTGTTACCTGAATGATCCACAGCTGTGTTTTTTTGTTTAGTGATAGTTGTTTATGAGTCCCTTGTTTGTCCTGAACAGTTAAACTGCCTGCTGTTCTTCAGAAAAAAACTTCAGATCCCACAAATTCTTTTGTTTTTCAGCATTTTTGTGCATTTGAACCCTTTCCAACAATGACTGTATGATTTTGAGATCAATCTTTTCACACTGAGGACAACTGAGGGACTTATATGCAACTATTACAGAAGGGTCAAACACTCACTGATGCTTCAGAAGGAAAAACCATGCATTAAGAGCAGGGGGTGAAAACTTTTGAACAGAATGAAGATGTATGCATTTTTCTTATTTTGCCTAAATATCATATTTTTTTCCCATTTAGTACTGCCCTTCAGAAGATACTTACATGTTTCCCACAAGACAAAATAAGTTGAATTTACCCTGATCTTCACATTCAAAAAGTTTTCACCCCCCGGCTCTTAATGCATTGTGTTTTCTTCTGAAAAATCAGTGAGCATTGGAACCTTCTGTAATAGTTGCATATGAGTCCCTCAGCTGTGTGAAAAGATGGATCTCAAAATCATATAGTCATTGTTGGAAAGGGTTTAAATACACAAAAATGCTGAAAAACCAAAGAATTTCAGATGTTCAGGACAAACAAGGGACTCAAGAACAACTATCACTAAACAAAAAAAAACACACGTGTAGATCATTCAGGTAACAACACAGTATTAAGAACATTATTTTTATGTGAAATATCTTATTCAGGTCAGTACTAAATAAAACATACCATGCATTTTGTATAATCCCTCTTTTATTTTGATGAAATAATTAACATTTTGCAGACTCTGCAAGGTGTATGTAAACTTTTGACCTTAACTGTAGTTACTTTTTATACAAAGTAATGCTTTACGCTAGTTTTGCATTCCTTTTTAAATCTGGGCGACGCTTGCTTGTTTGTTTTTAATATAAAAAAAATTATATTTTTGCCAAATGTAAAAGCCCTTTCACACCAAAACTGACATGAATAAGTCTCAGGTTGAAGGAATATAAATTTACATCTGTACAAACAAACAAACCTTTCAACTGTGCTGTCATTCTGGATTGCATTAGAAAATAGGAAAAATTTAACTTAAATATTATGTTTAACTAAAGTTGTTTTTGCATATTAGTACGGTTGAATTGGATCTTTGAAAGCAGCAAAGAAACTGGTTAATAAAAAGGGATTAAATACATAAAGGATATCTGTGGATTGCAGGTTTGCATCATATTCTGATTTTGCATTCTATTGCTTTTAATTCATTTTGAGGAATACTGAATCTGTTTTTTAAATGCATGTTGACATTTAGTCTAGAAATGCAGTAACATCATATTCACACAATGCCTCTGCACTTACTCCTGATTTCTCTCAACATGTGGAAAGGAGAGCTGTCAGTTACTTACTCTGAAATGTAACTTTACCAGTTACTTGAAAAAGTTGCTTGTGTTGCATTACCCCCAACACTGATTCTGACATCTAGATTAAGTGTAAGTTTTCTCATTAACTTCTAAATTTTGTCCTACAGTGTTGTGAACAAGCTGTTTATTATTTATAAACAATGAATGTCACTTACTTGTAGCATATTCGCTCCATGAACTATCCGTGTTGTTGATGACTTCATTTCCTGCATTCACACAGAATCCATATCCAGTCCATCAGGAAGCCTGGAAGCCAAAATGCGATTCCTATCTTGTCAAAACAACAGCTTATCTGATTGAGCTTTATCTTAGTTATGTATCTCAGGTGTTTTAAGAGTTACCTGTCTGCGTGCTACAGGCTATTTATTTTGATGTTAAGGTGCGGTCACGTGAGCGAAATTCCGTTGGCAAAAAGGTCTGTTAGCCTTCATTAGTAAACAGCATAGCGATGTATGAAGCATCTCACACAGATTCGCTTTAAACTGTTGTTTGTGTCGGTCAACGCGGCGAATTTGCGTGACCACGAATCCGAAGTGAACACTTAAAGAGGAACTCGTTCCTACTCACGCGAAATTCCCGATTGCGCTAATTCCAATAATAAATTTCGCCCGCGAAAATTCGGCGAAGGTAACAGAAGCCACAATAAAAGCGTGGAGGTTTGCTAAAACCGTCAAACCTACATAATACAAACGGAACATATTCCAACAGCATATTCAGTCGATTTCATTTACAAAAGTTAGATCTCTAGACATCGCGGGTTGCCAAAGAAACACTCACTAGAAAAAAATGGTGTTGGCATGTGCCGGTAAATATCCACCTTTATCTTCCAAAGTGGGCGTGGCCATTTGTAAATTTTATGGATCTGGCTTCCGGTCTCATCTGCATTCAGTATTATTTTAATTATGAACACACTGGTTTGTAGTGCAAAGAGCTTTAGTGCTTTCTGAAATTTTAGCGAACTAACATAAAAGCGACAAATCAAAAGTACTTTTAACAATCACAGTTATTGTCTCAGTTATATGTGAAAAGCTAAAGTTTTGTTTAAAACATCGTGAAGATGTTTGTGGAACTGTGTAGGCCTAAAAATGTGACAAAACTCAAAACGACCTGTAGAAATTATTGCATAATGTTAATCACACAAACACAACTTTGATTCTCGCCTTTAAACTTACTGTAAGTACTGGAGCAGCTGTTAAATTATTCTTTCGTTGGGAACTGTGTTGAGTTACTCTACCAGTCAAACGTTTTTAAAAGTTTTTTGAAGAAGTCTCTTCTGCTCACCAAGCCTGCATTTATTTGATCCAAAGTACAGCAAGAACAGTAAAATTTTGAAATATTTTTACTATTTAATATAACATGTTTTCTACTTGAATACATTTTAAGATGTCATTTATTCTTGTATTTTCAAAGCTGAATTTTTAGCATCATTACTCCAGTCACGATCTTTAAGAAACCATTTTAACATTACGATTTGCTGCGCAGAAAAAACATTTATTATGTTGAAAACAGCTTAATAGATTTTTTTCAGGTTTCTTTGATGAATAGAAAGTTCAGAAATACAGAATTTATCTGTACTAGAAATATTTTATAACATTATAAATGTCTTTATCATCACTTCTGATCAATTTAAAGCATCCTTGCTAAATAAAATTATTAATTTCTTTCCCAAAATAAAAAAATAAAATAATAAAAATAAAAACTAAGCTTTTGAATGGTAGTATATAGTGTAAAAGTTTTTTTTTTAGATAAATGCTGATCATTATCAAAGAATCCTAATCCTATTTACTCAACTGTTTTAAATATTGATAATAATAAAAAATGTTTCTTGAACAGCAAATCAGCATATTAGAATGATTTCTGAAGGATCATGTGACACTGAAGACTGGAGTAATGATACTGAAAATTTAGCTTTGAAATCACAGGAATAAATTAAATGTTAAAACATATTAAAATAGAAAGCAGTTATTTAAAATAGTAAAAATATTTCACAGTATTACTGCTTTTGCAGTGTTATGGATCAAATAAATGCAGGCTTGGTGAGCAGAAGACACTTTTTTTAAAAAACATTAAAAATCTTGACTGGTAGTGATATACACTAAACCACCATTAAATCACCACAACTCATTCACTCAAGCCTTGCAGATTTATTGCAGACTGTTTGCCAAAGCAGCCACTAATTAATCGTGCTTTTGCATAATCCCGTTACATAATACTGACTACTGTTTATCCAATGACACAATGAATCTTCCTTACTACCCACAACACACACACACACTACTATACACACATGTGCACTACATGTGTGCCAGACCGCAGATGTGATGAACGACTTAATGTTGCTCTTGTGTTGATCAGGGTTCACATTTATCACAGGCTACAGGAAGATTCACTTTCTCTGTCTCTACCTATCACATCTCCCTCTCTCTCTCTACGCATCTATCCATCTCTTTTGCTCCGTTCACAAAGCAAATCTGACGTACTGCAATTTCATTTAACCTTGGACAGCAACTGCGTACAACATCCACAGAATGATTGTCAATAGAGAGCTTTGATTAAACCACAGCGACACACACACTTACAGTATGATACACCACAGCCTCAAATCACACACATACCTATAATAATAAACTTCCACAAGCCACATAGTTTAGCGTCGTGGAACGACGCAAGCAGTCGTTGACTCAAAGTGGTATCAGGGCTCCTGATTTAGATGATCATGTTATGATGGGGGATGTGATTGTCGCCGCCGACCCATAATTCAACCTGTCGTCTCTACGATTCCCTGGAGATCCGTCTTCTTCTCTCTTGGATTCACTCAGGATTTAACAGGCCGCTATTTAGAGACTTTATACACACACATATACAGTGCACACAATATTGATTTTCAAAGCAAGCTCATTGTGTAAGTGTACATCTGCTTAAATGCACATAAATAAACGTACGCGATTAGAGTCTAGACCTCTCCGCCACACTAATTACATTACCCAGAATTCACTCAGGAAGACACATGATGATGACGCCTGACCTTTGCGACCTCGAGGACTCCGGAATGCTCGCAAAATCCGTCTCCGTCCTTTCTGTCGATCTGGCATAAATTATCACCTCTGCTGATGGACAACAGGTTGATTAAAAACAATGCAGAGTGTGTTTAGCGTACGACAAATCAACCTAATAGAGAGAGAGAGAGCCGGGTTCCTCTGGGAAATCTGCAGGTCTGAGCTCTAATGAAGCGTCTGTGGCTCTCTAGTGGATGTTCGGAGTCAGACGGAAAGGGAAAACAGGTTGCAGTTTTCATCTGAGCTAATGATAGTGGCACTTCAGTATGGAAGCCCGTTTATGCCACTGAATAAAACTTTTTTCTCAGAAATGTGAGATATAAACTGGCAGTTCTGAGAAATATAGTTGCAATTGCGAAATATATACTCACAATTGTAAGAAAAAAAGGCAGAATTGTGGGATAAAAAGTCACAATTGTGAGTTATAAAGTCAGACTTTATATCTCAGAATTCCGAGTTTATACTTTTGACTTCATAACTCACAATTGCAACTTTATTTCTCAGAATTGTGAGTTTATTCTTTTGACTTTATATTTTGCAATTGCGACTTTATTTCTCAGAATTGCGAGTTTATACTTTTGACTTTATAACTCGCAATTGTGACTTTTTATCACACAATTCTGACTTCATAATTCACATCTGTGACTTTATTTCTCAGAACTGTATAATACAAACTTGCAATTTTGAGAAAAAAAGTCAGAATTCTGAGATAAAAAGTCACAAATGCGAGTTATAAAGCCAGAATTGCGACTTTATTTCTCAGAATTGCACGAGTCTATACTTCTGACTTTGTAAATCATAATTGTGACTTTATATCATGCAGTTCTGACTTTATAACTCTCAGTTGCGGCATTATTTCTCAAAATTGTGAGATATAAACTCGCGATTTTGAAAAGTAAAGTGGCAATTGTGTGATATAAATGCTGAATTGCGAGAAAAAAGTCAGAATTGTGAGATAAAAAGTCACGATTGCGAGTTATAAAGTCAGAATTATGACTTTATAACTCACAGTTGCGACTTTATTTTTCAGAATTGCAAGATATAAACTCGCAGTTTTGAGAAATAAAGTTGCAATTGCGTAATATATACTCACAATTGTGAGAAAGAAGTCAGAATTGTGAAATAAAAAGTCACAATTTTATGACTTTATATCTCGCAACTGCAACTTTATTTCTCAGAATTGCGAGTTTATACTTCTGAAATTGATCTGAGCCAAATTTGGTGAAAATTAGACCAATGGTCTAGGAGGAGTTCGAAAAAGTAGGTTTTAAACATAAATCAAAATGGGCGAACAAAAATGGTATCTATGTTCTTGGCATGACCCAAAGAATATATTGAGACAAGTTTCATTACAATAGGCTAATACAAGTTATCAGCATTTTTGCAATTTTTTTTTTTATAATTTTTGACCACATCAGAGCATGATGTGAAGACACATAGCGAGTTTTGTAACAACACGGCAATGCATTCACAAAACATAGCATTTTATGACAAAATTTAAAATGGCCAACACCCAAATTGGCTGACATGGGAAAATTAAGTTATTAGCAAAAATTGCCATTTTCATATCTCCTGACCACTAGGTGGCGCTGCTCCAAAACTGTGCAAGTAGCCTCAAGTCATGCTTATTATAACACACACCAAGTTTGGTCTCAATACGCCAAACCGTTGGGGAGATAAAGCCTTGCATCCATTTTTGCGTGATCTTCGTAGAATTTGTTTTGTTGAACAGTTTTACTACTTAACTCTAATTCCATAACTTTTAGCCAACATCATCTGAAGATAATCTAAGCCAATGTAGGATGTCTACAAACTGTCTAGGATGAGTTCGAAAAAGTACCAAAACAACTAAACCTTATCCTAATTCCTAATTCCTTCTAGATCTTACGGTTCAAATGTTATTAGCATAAACATGAGTGAAAGTTTGGACAAGTGGTGGCGCTAGAGAGTTTGAGTTAGAGACTTAAACTTGCTATGGCCAATGTTGAGACTATCCTCTATCAGTGTACCAAATTTCATAACTTTACCACAAGCGGTTCTATGGGCTGCCATAGACTCAAAAGTGGAAGAAATGGAAAAAGAAGCGGAAGAAGAAGAATAAGAAGAACACCAACGGACACTAATAATGCTTGGCCCCTAATAATAAAAAAATTAATAAAACAACAACAGAACATTAAAAAAAAAGTCAAAAACACAATAAAATTACTATAAAACAGAAAATGTAAAAAAAAACTTTCAAAATATCTCAATGATACTAAAATGACACTGGACTGGAATTAAAGTGTTAATGTAGACAAAAATGAAAACTTTGCATTCATTTTTTTTCTCCAAAAATGACATATCTGCTCTTTTCCATACAAGACACTGAATGATAACACATGCTATCAAATTCCAAAAAGCACCATGAACATCATAAAAGCCTTCTAAAGTAATGAAATGGCCTTGTGTGTGAAACAGACCAAATCTGAGACATTGTACACTAAGAATCCTTGTATATTTATCATATGGAATTAAGCAGCATAAACATTCAGTCTTCTTTTTGACACTTAAAATCATTTTGTATTTACATTATGGATGCAGTCGGAGTTTGTTGTTACTGTAACACTTTTCTATCATCTCACAAACTTTACACACTCGTTCTCTCATGATGACAGACAGTGAATAACTTCCACCAGCATGTCCTCAGGACGAGACACTCCCTCTCAAGAGGATAATAAGAGGAAGCTGTCAATCCTGCTCAGATACTGCACACACACACACACACACACACACATATAAACACACACATTTACTCACCTTCTAATTGAAGACATACCTACAACTGTTTTTATATAAAGTGAATTATAAACACTTCAGACTAACTCAAACCACACCTCTAAGCGATGTTGTAAAATATAGATTAAAATAAAAACTATTTAAAGGTATTTATTTATACTGTTTGTCAAATAAAAACATTATCAAACATGCTCAAAGAGAAATTTAAGATTTAGCTCACTTCTGGAGACAAATTTGTGTGGCTACAGTATGCAATTCTATGGTTACATAAACGCATGCACAAAAACACACAGCTGTCTAACCTGTTCAGCAATCCAAACACACTCCTGTCACACACCCTGACTGACAGACAGGCCTGCTCAGAAAAAAAAAGTCATAAAAGTGGGTCCAAAATATGTCAACAGTATACAGTACAGTGAAAAGACGGCTTGTAAAACACAGTTGTGTTAATTTACCTGCACTTCAATGAGAAGTGACTATACAGATGCACAGTGGGCTTTTAATTTACTAAAAACTGGTTGAAAAGCAAGTAATCAGGTTAGACGCCATACAGTCTTTGCAATGGCACGCACTGTATAAAGACCCTAGATTGTGTAATTTTCACAATAACCAACTTTTAAAGCTGTTTAATGAAGTTTTTGTTTACTTTCGTCAGCTGAACAATCAGTATGTTAAACAACTGTACACAATAAATGTACTTGCATCCCTAAAAATTAATCAATAATAGATCAATAATAGATTTAATATAACAACAAATAAATGTGGAATTTAAAAACATAATACTATGTATGTTTTTATCAACATTATTATTTTTTTAAAGTTAATTAAATATTATTTTAAATAATTTAAATAGCATTTATGCTGATAAGGGTAAGGTTTTTGACCTGTCCCTCACTGTAATTTTTTATTTTTCAAAATGAAGGCGAAATTATATTTAAAAAATCACATTTGCATATTGTTCTAAATATAGTCTTATTGTTAAGCAGTGTTTTTGGCATAAGTATTATTGGCATTATTTCTTTCTGTTATATTTATTTTTGGCCTTTTTGCATTTATGATGATAGGACATATCATACAGGACAGGAAGCGAAGTGGGAGAGAGAGAAGGGGGCGGGATCGGGAAAGGTCCTCGAGGCGGGATTCGAACTCGGGACGCCCGTAGCGCAACAGAGCTGCATGTCGGCGCACTGGCCACAAGGTTATCGGCGCCGACAAGTAGGCATTATTTCTATAAAATAAAAATCATTTTCCTGGTGTCCTCTGATTTCATGTCAGCCCTGTTACCCTCATCAAAAAACCCTTGTAAAATACATCGTGACATCATTTCTAGCAGGTTGCATCATTTCTCAAACAGGATTCCAACACTCAAAACACAAGCTTGTTTCTCTCACTTCTCTTTAATGTTCTGTTTTTGATGATTTATGAGGCTTGACTGAGGCAAGGCCATCATACGATGTCAATCCTGTTATTAAAAAGTAAATTTAAACAATTATTTCTTACATGTAACATTCAATATCTACAAGTAAAATCCTTTCAAACTGTAAAATATGTGGTTTTGTGATCTACGATTAGCAATTAGCAAATTCGTTTACTTTTTAGAGGAACAGGTTTTGACGTGGGTAACAGGGATGAGCCTGTTTTTAAAGATTGTGTAAAATTTAAACATTTTAAGGGTCACCCTCTGTATTGAGCTAATGCCTATATCATTCAGTGGCATATAAGTTCTAATTAAATTCTAGTATCTAGTAACGTTTTTGTCCCTAACCGGGTTTATAAAAATACCAAAACAGAGAAAAATAGTCATAAAATAATAAATGACATAGCCTGATATGGCACAATACAATTTCTTGTCATTTTAAGGTGTCTTCATTTCACGGATATTCAAAAGATATTGATTAAACTTATTTTATTTTTTAATTTTTCCAAGTGGAAAGGCACCGATTTCACAGTTTATGGTCAAAAATTAAATATGGCGCTATCTAATGCCTAAAACCTGATATATACCATTTAATATTTAATCTTGTTTTAAAATGTTCGTATTTATTTGTTATTATTGAATTTTCTCAGGTTTAAATTGATCACAAACGACAAAATACGGACATTTTTGTCTTTGGTTTCCACTCAACAAATCTGATTCCTCGTGAGATTGGCCTTAATTGTCATGTAATTGCAGGATATTAAACGGCTTCCCTGTGCATTTCTGCAGAGATATTTTACGTTCTCTCAAAAACCAACAAGCAAACAATTAAAGTGCCCCCACTTTCTCTCTCCGCGTCTCTCTCTCTCTCTCGGTCGGTGCGTTTTGTCGGTGCTCGATGGTCCGTGTTAACGCGCTTATTATGAGAACAGGTTCCTCACGGGATTTCTGCACATATACGTGTGGGAAAGAATGCGAAGAGAGAGAGACACACACACAGAAAGAGAGAGAGAGAGAGAGAGACATCTGTTCAACACACACATATGTGCAGGTCTACTGTATCATGACCTCTGAACTCTGGGTAACTTCAGCACTTATTGACTTACGACGTTACCGCATTTATTATTTTATTTTATTTACATTTATGTATTTTTAATAAGAAGAACAGGAGAAAAAAACGCTTTTATTTTTAGTTTGTACTTGAGAAGTATCCAATTACCATTAGAAAACTATTTCGATATTTTACTATAATTCAGAGCCTCATAGGTCGCATTTTCTGAAATTAAGATTTAGGAAAAATTAAACAGAAATAAAATACAAATAGTGCTACCCAAAATGACAGAAACCTATTTAGAAAATATTATGCGTAATTTCATTATATAAAACCAATGCGTTTGACCATGCGTTTGGCAGAGTGTCGTATTCTGATTATTAATTTCTTATTATTGTGATGTTTTGAAAACTGCATTGATCCCGCGCTTGATTTTAATTAACTTTTGCCGCTGCCCTGTAATGATCGAACATTAATAGCCTATCAAACAAATAAAAACGCATGTGATTATAGCTCACCTCTTTATTAAATTTGAAAGTCAAATTTAAAGCATTATATCCACGTGTACTGCATGCTAATGCGCGATATACAGTTACTGTTACAGCACTTTTGTTTTGTGCCTTTGATTTCTTAGTCAAAAAATCTGAGCTTACACTGAATATCTGCAATTCAAACTCTAATACAGGTCTGGAAATAAACAGAAAGATTTAGAGAGAAAAAAATAATGAAACGTTTTGTAAATAGCCTAGGTACATGGCGAGCGCAATCAAATTAACTGTACTGTACAGATTTTCTTGCTTCCACTGAAGGCCAAAATGCTCTTTGTGACTTTTTCAAATAATGCAATGAATTCATATCTTACACTAAAATTATACAATCTGTAATGAAGCCATTGGAATTATAAAATAATACATAAAGGAAGCATTACTGAAAATCTCGGGCGTTTTGCATCGCACTGTACTTCGCAACGCTTGCAGTTATGTTTACCTAGAAATGTGCACAAGAATCACATAACTGTAGATCAGTTAAAATGATCAAATGACCTACATTAACACGAGTAAATCATATCAGAAACTGGATTGCGGGACTGCCTGTGGATAAAGCACACATGAATCTCTGTTGTGAATGAGATGAAAGAGGAAAGAGCTCGTGGATGAAGTTCATCTCCTCTTGTTTGTGAAGCTGCTGCTTCACCACGTGCAACACCCACTTCCACCCCCTCGAGTTTCCCGCCACGCCCTCCGACCCACAATTCAACACGCACGAAAAATAAAATAAGAAGAATATAAAATAAATCAAGCACTGTTGAATGTTTTCTTTTTTCATATCCAGATGATTAGTGTTGCATTTTGCGCAGTGGAAAAAAAAAAGAAATTCCCACACGCATCTCATTAGCATAAAATATTAGTTACCCTTACATGGGTTTCCCCAGCAATTAAAAAAAAAGGTCCTCGAAAGGTTCACCCGACCTCCCTCCCCTCCCACTAAACAATTCACCGAGCAACACGTCACCGAGAGCTCCGGCGATCGATGACATCACCAGCGAACGCAGCTTTCTCTAGAGTTTCGGCTGTTTTGATTGGTCGAGCGGGATCTGCCGGATCTTCAAAGCCCGAGCCGAGCGCATTTGTGCAGCGGTGGGCGGTAAAAGTCTCCAAAACAGCCGAGGGACTTATAAATGTAAAGACCTTTCACAGGTTATGGCAACTTCACTTCTTGGGGTGAGTATAGATACATCTATTGGGTCGGTCTAGGGAAGATTCCAAGTAGATTTTCAGCTGAAATGAGAACAGTCTAAGGTTATTTAAAATGTATTTGCTGGCTATTTGTATTAGGCTACAAGCATGGTTGTGCGTGGTTGTGCGTAATTCCGCGTAAAAGCAGTCGAGTTGCATTCGGATTGCAGGAGCAGATAGTACAGTCCTAATAATAAGTGTTTTTAAAAATAATATTCGCTGAACACTTCTTTGAAGACATTCACCAAAGAATCCAGTTTTTATCTTTAAATTTAAAAAAAAGTTTTTTTTTCATTATACACCAAAACATAGATGGTTATAGATAAATTAAAGTCTTAAACTCCTATCGTTTAGACTGTAAACCTATGTTTATGAAAAGAACTGCTGTCAGGACAAATTCTGAAAAGTTGTATGCAAAAATCTTTGCACAACGAATTGCGTTGAAACTAATGCAACACTTTGCTTTGGAGAACTATGCTTAAATTGTCTCAGACCAATTAATTCAATGCAAAAATGTAAGATAGTAGTTCCATATGATTATAATTCGACTGAATTATTGAACGAATTAAATTGTGTCTGAAAACTTTTGTAAAGGCATTTTACGCGTTATGCTCTAAATTGACCACATTTTGCTTTGTGGCAAAGGGAAAAGTCATTGAGCTCGTATCTGCTTTGCAAACAGTGTGTTTGGGATTGTATATTACCAGTATTGTTGGTTCTTTGAATTGCTTTTGCTTTGGATAAAAGCATGAATAAGGCCTAAATGTGAATGTTTTATGGTCACAGGAGGAACCGAGGGTTGGATCCACTCCACTGGCCATGTTAGCAGCAACCTGTAACAAAATTGGGAGCTCGAGTCCCTCTTCGGACGGCGGCTCGTTTGGAAAAGGAGGTTTTCACCCGTGGAAGCGCGCAGCGCCCAGCAGCTGTTCGCTTTCCCCGTTCGGCGCGCAGCGGAACGACTCGTTCAGCGCCAACAGCTCGTTCTCCTTAACGGGCAGCAACGCCTCCACCAGTCCGTTTGGAAACGACTATCCCGTGTTTCAAACTTCAGTCGCCAACAGTTCTCAGGACGCAAGCGCGCAGTCGGTATTCATCTCCAAAGTGGACACCCTGCAGGGAATTTACCCGAGGATGAGCGTCGCGCACCCGTACGAGACGTGGTTCAAATCCGCGCACGCTGGCATCTCCGCCGGGGACGTGAGCGCTGGTGGCGGCTCCTCCTGGTGGGATGTGGGCACCGGTTGGATAGACGTTCAAAGCGCGAACGGCGCTGCGCTCCAGACCTCTTTGCATTCACCCTTGGGCGGGTACAACTCAGACTATTCACTCACTCACTCCGCGTTCAGCGCCAGCCCATCTCCGCATCTTCTCACAGGTGGCCAGCACCTGATGGACGGATTCAAACCGGTTTTATCCGCCACCTACCCAGAAACCAGCCCAGGTACTAACGGCGGAGTTTTAGCCGGGTCTCCAGTGGTACCGCTCACCGGGTCTCCGCGCTCATCCACCAGGCGGTACTCGGGGAGAGCGACTTGCGACTGTCCGAACTGTCAAGAGGCGGAGCGGCTGGGGCCCGCAGGGGCCAGTTTGCGCAGAAAGGGGCTCCACAGCTGCCATATCCCCGGCTGCGGGAAGGTATACGGAAAGACATCGCACCTCAAAGCGCATTTGCGTTGGCACACCGGTGAGAGGCCGTTCGTCTGTAACTGGCTCTTCTGCGGGAAGCGCTTCACCAGGTCCGACGAGCTCCAGCGGCATTTACGCACACACACCGGGGAAAAGAGATTCGCTTGTCCGGTGTGCAACAAGCGCTTCATGCGCAGCGACCATCTCAGTAAGCACGTGAAAACGCACAGCGCCGGCGAGCCCGGCTCCAACGGGGTTAAAAAGGGCAGCGATACCGACAGCGAACAGAGTGTACCGGGCAGCCCAGCCTGCCAGTCACCGGAAATGATCCACAACACAGAACCTGTCCAGAACGGCCTTTGAAAAGAACTAGAGAACATGCGTTCTTAAAGGTTCTAATTTGAGCCAAAAAAATAACTTCAAATTCCCAAATTCCTTCGAAAACGAGTCTGGTACTTTAAAGAACCCCAAAACACTGATTTTAAGAAATTATAAAACATGAAAGAATCATAAACACTCTTAAAAATAAACTTTTAAATACATTTTTGGTTGCTCAAAGAAGCTTTCATTGAAAAGTTCTTAAAAGCAATTTTTTCTTAATGTAAAGAACGTTTTTTAAAAATCTAAAGAATTTTTTTTTTCATTATAACATTTTGCGTAACAAACGTTAAACGTTCTTTATGGAGAAGCATTTATGCCAATAACAAACTTTATTTTTAAGTGTGTAGCAACTCGAGAACTCTATACGGAAAGTGGTTCTTGGTCATTTTTGGTCTTCAAAGAATCAGAGATGTTTATTAAAAAGCCTTTATTTTTAAGAGTGTTCACTTGTGGAAAAAAAAAAAAACTCCCCATTTATAACATTTTGCGTAACAAACGTTAGACGTTCTTTACGGAGAAACGTTTAGGCCAATAAAGAACTTTATTTTTAAGAGTGCATCAACTCCAGAACTCTATACAGAAAGTGGTTCTTGTCATTTTTGGTCTTCAGAGAATCAGAAATGTTCATTAAAGAGCTTTTTAAGAGTGTTCACTTGTGAACGCACTACTTTCCTCGCGCAAAGGCCAGTGAGTTTATCAGACGCCAATTTTGATCACATTTGACTCTCAGGTGTTCTTGGATATTTAAACTAGTTCTTTTTGGATACAGTGGAAAAAATAACCTCGTAATAGATAAAGATGAAACAAACTGCTGAACTTTGATATTTGCGCTGCATCTACAGATCCATTCACTCATGTCTATTGAGGCACTTTATTACTTAAATGACAAAATCAAGGATTTTATTTCCCAGCGGCTGCACAAATGTCTTATTATTCTGTATTTGCCAACTGAACTGTTTTATTTTGTGCTCCTTGATTTCGAGTCTATAATAAAACGCCTCATCTGGAGATGAAAGTGCGTTTTTTGTACATTAGTCGTGCAGTTGATATCTGAACTCTTCTCAATGCAAAGTGGAATTTGTACATAGGATTGTCTTGAAACTCTATTTATCATCGAGTTTGATTTGTGCTTTGAAGTCTATCAGAGTCGCACTTTGAATCTATATTTATAATTTCACGATCGAATCGACTCGATCGGTTTGTTTATCTTTTTGTTTTATTATTATTTAATTGAGCATGTGTGTTTGTATTTACTGACCGTTTACTTTAAGGTAATAAAGTCACACCTGACTTGGCTATATGGATTGTTTTTGGGGGAACTTATGTGGTTTGTGGGTTGATGATAATAATGATGGTTTACCACAAATGGTTTACCATGTGTTTTGACATGCGCACATAATAATGCGTTATTAAAGCCTGTATGAGAGAGTTAAATACGACGTCATATGCTGTATAAGAAATAAAGAATTAGTACTGAATGTATTTAATAGTATTTAATAAATTTAGATTAATTAACTTAGAGAGCGCTTAAAAATATCAGCTAGTTTTGATTAGATACGGCATGTGCGTTTTCTATTCAAGACAATGAAGCCACTAAAATTATGGATTTTTAAAAACATATAATTAACATTATTACATATTTTATTATTTTAAAATATTTGTTTATAATGACGATCTACTTCTACCAAAGTTCATGTTTTTGAAATGATCATGACCTAAACATGACTTTAAGAGACTGGCACGAAATGTGTATCTAGAAGTGACTTTATTTCAGAACAAACCCACACTACAGTTGTAACTCTACTCATTTCTTACATAAAATCAATTCCTAATATCAAAGTTTTGGTTCAAAATCTCTTCATCTGTAACGCGATTACATTTCATTCATTACATTAGCGCTCTTATGAGTATGTGGCGCCTCTTAGTGGTCACGGGCGGAAATGCAGCTCTATCACGAACTACTCTAGTTCACCTGTTGATGCTCTGCTTTACCAGAGCGCTGTTAGGATAACATTAAGAGACGCTATTTATCGTACTCACCTCATTTTGCATTACCGAAGCATATTCTGTGAATACCAGACTTCATTCGCTTCTGTGGCCTAAATAAAAATAACCAAGTGCAGTAAACGGTAAAAGTGTGGGTTCATGATAACGATAATTAAAATAATATTTTAGGAAATTCAAGTATGAAATATCAAACAGTACAACGGAGTGCTTTTGTACAGGTGAAATAACTGAAGCGAATGACACCGGAAGCCGCGCACATTCAAATTAGACATGGCGCGTCCAACTTTTACATTAAAATCGGGTGATATGAAGAGCAGCAAAACTCGACAGCACGTCGATTTGAAATTTGAAATAATCAAAATTTTAGCATATACAAGTACAAATATTTGTGCTTTTGTACAGGTACAATAACTGAAGCGCATAACACCGGAAGCCGCGCATTCAAATTAGAAATGGCGCGTCCAACTTTTACATTAAAATCGGGTGATATGAAGAGCAGCAAAACTCGACAGCACGTCGATTTGAATTTTAGCATATATAAGTACAAATATTTGTGCTTTTGTACAGGTAAAATAACTTAAATGACACCGGAAGCCGCGCACATTCAAATTAGAAATGGCGCGCCCGCCTTTTACATTAAAATTGGGTGATATAAAAAGCCGCGAAACTCAACAGCACGTCGATTTGAAATTTAAATTAGTCTAACTACAAATATTTATCTAACAATCTTAAATTCAAATCGACATGCTTGATCCTACCTCCATACTGACGACTGATTTTACTTCAGCACAGACAAGGTGAAGCAGCAGGGAAAAACACGCAATATTATTTAAATTATTTAATTAAAAATAAATAAATAGCCTACATTTTAAATAATTGAACATGTAATCTTTATAATTCAGATTTATTTTTTATAAACTCGCGATAAATAACAACACCACTGAACCGAAGAACTGTGTTATGATTTTTATTTATTTTATGGAACCGGCTACAAAGCATAACCAGAATGGCTGGTGTGAGGGATGTGTTTGATTTACCCAAACACGTTCACAGAAATGTGCGGCTACACATGCTAACACTGTATTGCTCTGTTTCTGTTCACACACTATACAAAAAAGTCCAAAGCATTTATTTCTAACAAAAGAGACAAACAAACTACAAATAAATATCGTTTAATGTTCTCCCAATGTAAACAGAGTGTTAAAACCGTATTTATTAGAGCCACAGGAATGCTATGGTGACCGCAAGGGTACGTACCATGACGCGCTGCGTTATTGGGCCTCTGCTTAAAACAGAAAGAGCCCTCAGTAGTACACGACAACAGATATAAATACCGACCAGCAGCTAAATAATTAACACACAACTCAAAGCGCAAATCTCAACATACAGTAAACTAGTGTAGGAAGAAACCTTCCTCAAAACTCCAGTTGTATCAGGGAATCATTCGAGCTGGGAAAAGTGCTGGAAAATAACTTACTGTTCTGAAATCTCTGCTCAAATATAAACACATTCAATAAACCCGAATGCCACGTTGATTATTATTATTTTTTAAATCCCCCAGCTAAAGTTGTTAGGAACAGTTAAGCGTGTGTTGACCACTAGGTGTCAGACTAATCCCAGTTATAACGACAGAGTTTCCTAACCACTATGTTCAGAATTGAATACAAGCATACTGCTTAAAACATATTGTACAGTATCCACCTTATTTTGAACGATCGCAGCGCCATTTGTAATTTGAATGTGCGAGACTTCCGGTGTCGCTGACTTCCAGTTATTTAAGCTGTACAAAAACAGTACATTATTATGCTTCATATTATAGCGTATTGCATGCACATTGCATATCATGCCTAATGCATTATCATAACCATAAATACTAGTTTGTAGCAACTAGTGTTACTACTTTACCTAGTGGTTAAAGAATAGGATATTCTCGCACATTCACAGGAAATAGCGTACTTTCATGTCGCAAAATAAGGTGGACACTATGAGTACCTTTTTTAAAAAAATAAAAATAATATAATAAAAATAAAAATAATAATAATAATTATAATTAACTGTTCAAGTTCAAACTGTTCATTTCAAAGTTTAAAGTACTAAAATTAATAAAAGGAAAACTGAAATTAAAATAAATCTACATAGATTTAAATAGAATACATTATAAATATAAATAGAATATCTACGTCAAAGGTTTACATACACCTGCAAAATGTTCAATTATTTTACCAAAATAAGAGGGATCATATAAAATGCACGTTACTGTTTATTTAGTACTGACCTGAATAAGATATTTCACATAAAAGATGTTTACATACAGTCCATAAGAGAAAAAAAATAGTTCAAAAGTTTTCACCCCCGGCTCTTAATGCATCGTTTTTCCTTCTGAAGTTTTGAAAAGGGTCATTTTTATAAATTCAACTATTTTTATGTCTTGTGGACTTTGTCTTTTATGTGAAATATCTAACTCAGGTCAGTACTAAATAAAAAAAAAAAAACACATTTTGTATAATCCCTCTTATTTTGATAAAATTAACATTTTGCAGATTCCGCAAGGTGTATGTAAACTTGATATATATATGCAGAAATAAAAAAGGCAAAATAGAAATATAAAATATCATACATAAACATAAAAGCACTATAAAAGCACATAAAATGACTAAAATGTAAACAAAAATGAAATCTAAAAAGCTAAAAAATCTTTTGTAGCCAAATCATTACATTTAATTACTGGTAATATAATTAATTCAGAAAATAATTATTACTAATATAATTAAAAAATCCATATAATGCATCATTGTACCGGAAGCGTTTAGTCCATTGCATTGTGGGACAGTGCTCCTTTTGCCCTTTTTTTTGCTTTTTTACTGCAGTCTGTGTATTTTCTGCATGCAAACTGGAGAAACAGTATGCACAGTATGCTCGTATGCTATTCTGAACACAGCCAGAGTCTGTAGTGTATTTACAACTAAAATAAAACAAGTAAAACAACAGTAACACAGCAGAAAACTGGCCTATTGAGGTGAACGCGTCTAAAGCACGCCAGTAAGGGTTTAACAGGCATTTACGTACCGTCTCCTCTTCTGCCGCTCTTCATCCTATGTGGCTTCAGAACGAGAGACTTAATACCATTCAACATCATAAATTAGAAAAAGAATGAAAAGGAACGAAAAACACCCTCAGAAAACCCACACAGAATATTGTTTCTGTGAAGTTAAGTGCTTAAAGAGACAGATTGTGTTTTCATTCAGGTAGTGCTTCCTTTTTACAGCGACCTTTGACCCTTCATCACTGCCAGACGTCACTCAGGGGCTTCTTGGGCACGTGCGAGTCCATTTCCACCAGGTGATTCGGGAGACGGTCCCTCCTGTATGTGATCGTCTTCTCGTTGGTCGTGGGGACGTATGAGGAGTCCTGCGTTCAGAAAGAAGAGAAATTTGTTTTTAATTCAGAAAGGATGCATTCAATTGATCAAAAATGATAGCAAACACAAATAAATGCATCTATTCATCTGTCAATCCTGAACTTAAATGTATCAGTTTTCACAAAAATATGAATCAGCACAACTGTCTGCAACACTGATGATAATCAGAAATGTTTCTTGAGCAGCAAATCAGCATATTAGAATGATTAAAATCAATCACCTTAAGGCTGTGGTCAAACTGTTGCTCCGGGTTGGTCTGCCACGAGCAGTTTCTGGCTCTCAGCAGCTGTCGGACGACGGCCAGCATGCCGATTCCCAGCGTGACGGTCAGAAGGAAGGCGCTGAGGAACGTCTTAAAGTAGCGGCGACTCCAAACACACACTGTTAGACGACAGAGAGCAGACTATAAACAACAGAAACGCTGACAATCCTCACAAGACTGCATCCCACGGGAAATAATACTGCTCAGATGTTACTCTTCAAAGAGTTTTCTGGATAGTTGGAAGCATCAAAATCATCTCATATGTTTCTCGTAAAATTCTTGAGTCGGTACCAGACGTACAGTAAGAATGAATACAGTAAGAAAAATGAATGTGGCGCAGATCAGATTATTAGGTGAGTTCATATCAGGGTTATTACCAATAACTAAAACCATTAATCAATCAATCTACACTACCAGTCAAAAGTTTTTGAACAGTAAGATTTTTAATGTTTTTGAAAGAAGTCTCTTCTGCTCACCAAGCCTGCATTTATTTGATCCAAAGTACAGCAAAAACAGAAAAAAATGAAATATTTTTACTATTTAAAATATCTGTTTTCTATTTGCATATATTTTAAAATCTAATTTATTTCTGCGATCAAAGCTGAAATTTCAGCACCATTACTCCAGTCTGCAGTGTCACATGACCTTTCAGAAATCATTCTAATATGCTGATTTGCTGTTATTTATCTATATATTGCTGATATTTAGCTATATATCTTTAATAAATAGAAAGATCCAAAGATTAGCATTTATCTGAAATAAAAAGCTTTTGTAACATTATACACTATACCATTACAAAGCTTAGAGTCAGTATAATTTTTTTTTGGGAAAGAAATTATAGAAATGAATACTTTTATTTAGCAAGGATGCTTTAAATTGATCAAAAGTGATGATCAAGACATTTTTAATGTTACAAAAGATTTCTATTTCAGATAAATGCTGTTTTTCTGAACTTTTTATTCATCAAAGAAACCTGAAAAAAATTTACTCAGCTGTTTTCAACATAATAATAAATGTTTTCTGAGCAGCAAATCAGAAAATTAGAATGATTTCTGAAGGATCATGTGACGAGTAATGATGCTAAAAAAATCAGCTTTGAAATCACAGGAATAAATTACATTTTAAAATATTTTTAAATAGAAAACAGTTATTTTAAAAACTAAAAATATTTTTACTATTTAAAATATTATATTTTAATATTTTAAATATTTTTTCAAATTTTTACTGTTTTTGCTCTACTTTGGATCAAACAAATGCAGGTTTGGTGAGCAGAAGAGAAAATCATTTAAAATCATTAAAAATCCTACCGTTCAAAAACATTTGACTGGTAGTGCATATATAATAAACAAACTTGCAAAACTTAAATAAAAAATCAGATGCTTTGAAAATGTGAAACCATAATGAAAATGCAGTGTTTTGCTAACAGTACTAAAGTACTAAAATTAATAAAACATAATAAAATAAAAAAATAATATTAGACTTAAACTGGCAGTGCCAAAATTAATAAAAGTAAAACTCAAGAATAAATTAAAGCCAAACAGAAATACTAAAAAAATATATATATATATATATATATATAATAATATAATACTTATAATAATATTAATAATAATAATAATAATAATAATAAAATGTTAAACAAAACAAACAAAATGTAAAAAAAACTATTTAAAATATTAACAAAAACTACAATGGTTACTGACTGAAATTAAAAATATTTCGCTGCCATTTAAAATTAATAAAACTAAATTAAAGCCAAATAAAACTAAATATAAATATAAAGCTTACAAAACAAATGTATTTGTGACAGTAGCACAGTACTAGACGTAATAAATCTAATTTTAAAAAAATAACAAAAACAACAATAGTTTATTCATTAAAATGATACTGGTTCATATTAAGATCTCAGACTTTTGATTGTAAACTCTTGGCAAATCTGAGAACTGTTAGAGACGTTGAGACACATAGATCACCTTAGCAGAAATATATTTTAGCATCATAAAATCCACAAAAAACATAAAATATTAAACAAAATGAAAATATAGTTCATTCATTTCATTAATAAAGTAAAACATAACAAAAATTAAAAAAACAAAAATAAAAAAAACTAAATATTTCTGAAATCTCATTATTTTGTGATATCAACCTCAAATTTGAAACACAACTTATGCCTTTGATTTTCACACGTTTTGGAAAATACATACTGCATATAAAACTTGAAAATAGTAGCCAAACTTAAATCTGTCCATTCAATATTTAAGTTAGAATTACATTTTCTATGCTCAACAAGCGGTTAACAGATAACAAATGAATTATGTGAATTAAAGTATATGAATTAAATGAATTACAACTCTGGTATAAATATAATTCAGTACAATAAAATCCCAAAAAATAGAAAATATTAAATAAAAACCATTATCAAACTAAATTATAGTATTTTTTTTTTCCACGCAAGCAGCAGCAGAGGTTTATAATTATCATCTGTGGTGTGAACGAGGCTTAATAAAGCAGTAGTCTCTCGGTTTAATCGCATTACTGTCAAGGCGAAGCAACAGAGATATTAGAGAGATCTCAATAGTGCTGTTTTGGTCTCCTGCACATTCTCTCTTACAGAGCCACTCATCCGACTGGCGTTTGCGACACACCCCACGCCCCCTCACCGCTGCACCGAAACAGCGTGAGCCTTTGTGTGCGTGTGTGTGTGCGCTGCTTCCAGATCGCCATGGAAACCTGTTAAAATGTCAGTATGCAACTTCGTGTGCTTTGTGTTGGGACCCGACTGGAACGGAGCCATCGAGGACAGGAAAGCTGGATGTGTGTACTGACCGGTTGAGCGATCGGCGCGAGGCCTGAGGGAGCTGCTTCTCCTCCAGCTGCCGCCGTTGTCGTAACGGCACAGCAAAAACATCTGGCTGCTGTTTAGCTTGCGAATGAATTATGGGATTCTTTTGTCCTAAACAAACCCTTTCCCTGAATCTCTGACACATTCAAGATTTTGAAAGAAATTAAGAGTTTTTAATTACACTAAGAACGCATCTGCTTAACATCTTACAAGTTTTTCTTGAATAGCAATGAGGTCACCCGAAAAAAACGTAGAAAAGTGTTTAAGAAGACGTTTCAAGGTCTCGGACAGTTCTCAGATTTGCCAAAGTCTGCAGCCAAAATAGATTTCAATATGAACATTCAACAAATGCTTTTCTGCTCTTCTCCACTGCAAATGTGTGTAATTTAAGGAGAAACATGCTTTGAAACTTAAACTTCAAAGAAACAAAACTCCTATAAATGTCCTCAGCAATAAAATGTCCTTTTGTGAAGAAATCACCACAGAGAAGAGTAAATCTACTGAGTTTTGCCACAAATCAAAATGAATAAAAACAAACAAATAAAATGTAAGCAAAAACTACTAAAAGATTAAGATAAATAAATAAATAAGAATAAATAAAGCCTACAATTTATGACAAAAATAAAATAAATAAACAAATAAATATAAATTAAATAAATTGATTGTAAGAAAAATGTACAATTCACTACAAGTCACCACAAAATTAAATAAATACATAAAAAGATAAAATGCAAATAAAATTAAAACAATATTTAAAAAATAAACAAGCAACTAACAAATAAATAAATAATAAAAAATAAAAGCTTATAATTCACCACAAAAATCAAATAAAAAAAAAATAAATTAAATAATACATTATTGCAATAAAGCTTACAATTTACTACAATTCACCACAAAATCAAATGAATAAAATCTAAATAAATAAAAATATAAAATGTAAATAAAAAAAATTAAATAATAGACAAATAAAAATAAATACTAAAAAATGAAAAAAAAAGCATAATTAACCAGAAAAATCAAATAAATAAAATATAAATAAAATAATACATTTATTGTAATAAAGCTTACAATTTACTACAATTCACCACAAAATCAAATGAATAAAATAAAATCAAAATAAATAAAAATATTAAACGTAAATAAAAACCAATAAACAATATTTACAGAATAACAAATAAATAATAAATAACTAACCATGAACTATTAAAAAATAACTATGAACTACAAAACAATAAAAAAAGAAAAAAGCTTACAATCCCCCCCACAAAAAAAAATTAAATACATAAAATTTTAATTAAATAATAAATTTATATATAAATTTATTATGTAAATAAAAACGAAAAATCTTAAAATTCACCACAAAAAAATCAAATAAATACATAAATAAATAAATTAGTACATAAATAAATAAATTTTAATAAAGCTTAAAATTTACTTCAGTTTACCACAAAATCAAATAAATAAATAAATAAAATACCTAAATATAAGTAAAAATAAACAATAAAAAAATGAACAAATAACTTACAATGAACTACAATTAAGCAGAATACCATAATAAAACTGCATTTCTGTAATGCAAAAACTTACTTTTTGCATTACTGTAATGTGGAAAATATTGACCATAAAATATTTTTATAGTAGCATAAAACTGTAAAGTATTCCTATATCAAGGAACAGCAGCAGTTGTTAAACTGAATTTAATTGGACTAAAATTAAATAAAATTTAAATAATCAAAATGTAAATAAAAATATTGTATTACAGTAAAAATAATCTAATGAGAAAAAAACTAAAACATCTGGACACATTACAGTAATGAGAATTTGAAATGTTGAAAATAGGTTTCATTCTCTGTAAGTGAAATATAATTACTCATTTGTCGAACAGAGGTCGAAAAAAGGGAAAGGCAGAGGAGGAGGAAGAGAAGATGAAGAGAAGAATTCATTTCCTCACCAGGATGTCGACTTATGTGCAGCTGAGGCCGATCTGAAGCCAAGTCCATGAGAAAGCGGTACTGACACTTCTCACTGCTGGGATACAGGCAGTATTTCCCCCGGACCAGCTCTGAACAACAACACACTTCATTCAGACTCTCGTCAAACTCTCTAGAGTTTCTTTCTGAGTTGATGTGCAGTGTTTGGTGTTGTATGTACCTGTGATGTCGTCCACATACTCCACCGATGGAGCGCAGCTGTGATTACAGAGCTGGTGCGCATCTGGTCCGAGTCCGTTCGACAGGTGACACTTCACACAGTTCCTGATCACATGATTACAAGAATTAGCATGAAAACAAAAAGACATCGGATCAATAGAGATGTATATGTGACAGATCAAACTCTTAGCCAAGTACAAAAAGTATAAACTTATTTAGTATTTAATATTTTAAATTATTTAACATTTATTAAATCATTTTTATACCCTCATAAAATTTATAAACAAGAAATAAACATCATAATTTATTATATAAATCAGGGTTATTACAGTTAACTGAAGCTAAAATGAAAACTGTTGAAAAAAACGTTTTTGTTACTTGAAATAAAATAAACGTTAATTGAAATAAAATAAAGCTTGAAAACTTTTAACTTTTATACTAAGATAACTAAAACTGAAAATTAATAATTAAAACCTTAGAAAAAAATTAAATAGAATTAACAATAAAAACACAGCTTACAATTGACCCTGAAAGCAATCACATAAATAAAATATAAATAAATATATATAGAAAATTTTAATATTTTCATTTATTTGAATTATTTTATTTAATTTTATTATTTATTTATATGTATTATTCATTTATTTTAATCAAGTTTAAATTTATGTACAAAGATAACTGAAATGGAACTAAAATTTGAAAAACTAAATAGACATACACATACAATTATTTAACAAATATTTAACAAAAACTATTAAAATGGACGGAAATACACAATTAAATGAATTTAAATTAACAATTAAATTAATTAATATTTGAATTAAAATGGAAAAAATTAAAAAGTAATTTTAAAAATATTGATAAAAACTAGAATAGTATCTCAATGATACTAAAACACGGACATGAATATAATAATATATGAAATTAAATAATTCAAACATTTATTAAATTATTTTTTATTTTAATTACTTTATTTTATTATGTATTTGTATTTATTATTTATTTATTTGAATCAAGTTTAACTTTAAAATGGAAAAAATGAAGAAGTATTTAAAATATTAATAAAAACTATAACAGTATTTCAATTATACTAAGAACACTGATATAGATATAATAATAATAATAATAATAATAATATTATCTGAAGTTAATTAAATAATTAAAAACATTTATATTAATTACTTTTATAATAATTGTAATATTTATTAAGACATCCTGGAATATGCATCATATTCTACTGCCCATACAAAATCATTTCACATACTTATTTTCATGTGACCGACACTTTAGGTCATGTTCTGAATTTTGGTAATGTTTGGAATTGCATACTATTCATACCATTTCTAAAACGTTTGTCAATGTGGTATAAAGCCAGAGCAAATTGTTTTGAATACTGCTTCCCACAATACAATGCACTCGTTTTGACCTTCCATTTGCAGTGCGAGGAATGATCTGGAAATGTTATCAATGTTATCATTATTTTACTGCAATACAAAGAGTTACCACTCATTTTTAAAAACGCTTGCATTTTAACATAGCATATGCTGTGCAGTATGCAGTACACTTGTGTTTCATTTAGAAGATTGTCTAAATCGGTGATCAAGTATGCAGATATAAACTTATATTCTTTAAGTATGCAAAATTGTATATTTAAAAAAATGTATGCTTTAAGTATGCTCTTAAAACGACTATATAGTATATACTATGTCTGCATTCTTAAATGCATGTTGTAAGTGTAGGCTTTACGCATGCAAAACTGCAAGTATGCAAAATAATTCTGAAACTGGAATTGCACAGCAACATGATGTTCTTGTGCTACACTGAACAACGCACACTATTTTACATACAGCATACACTTTATACTATGCAGTATGCTTGTAAAATGCATGTTGTAAGTGTATGCTTTATGCATGCAAAATTGCAAGTATGCAAAATAATTCTGACACTGGAATCGCACATGCAATGATGTTCGTGTGCTACACTTAATAATGCACACTATTTTACATACAGCATACACTTTATACTATGCAGTATGCTTGTACTTTTAAATGCATGTTGTAAGTGTATGCTTTATGCATGCAAAATTGCAAGTATACAAAATAATTCTGAAACTGGAATTGCACATGCAATGATGTTCGTGTGCTACACTTAATAATGCACACTATTTTACATACAACATACAGTATATACTGTGAAGTATGCTGTATGCTTGTATTTTTAAATGCATGTTGTAAGTGTAGGCTTTATGCATGCAAAATTGCAAGTATGCAAATTAATTCTGAAACTGGAATTGCACATGCAATGATGTTCGTGTGCTACACTTAATAATGCACACTATTTTACATACAACATACAGTATATACTGTGAAGTATGCTGTATGCTTGTATTTTTAAATGCATGTTGTAAGTGTAGGCTTTATGCATGCAAAATTGCAAGTATGCAAATTAATTCTGAAACTGGAATTGCACATGCAATGATGTTCGTGTGCTACACTTAATAATGCACACTATTTTACATACAACATACAGTATATACTGTGAAGTATGCTGTATGCTTGTATTTTTAAATGCATGTTGTAAGTGTAGGCTTTATGCATGCAAAATTGCAAGTATGCAAATTAATTCTGAAACTGGAATTGCACATGCAATGATGTTCGTGTGCTACACTTAATAATGCACACTATTTTACATACAACATACAGTATATACTGTGAAGTATGCTGTATGCTTGTATTTTTAAATGCATGTTGTAAGTGTAGGCTTTATGCATGCAAAATTGCAAGTATGCAAATTAATTCTGAAACTGGAATTGCACATGCAATGATGTTTGTGTGCTACACTTAATAATGCACACTATTTTACATACAGCATACACTATATACTATGCAGTATGCTTGTATTTTTAAATGGAAGTTTTATGTGTATGCTTTATGCTTGCAAAATTGCAAGTATGCAAAATAATTCTGAAACTGGAATTGCACAGCAACATGATGCTCTTGTGCTACACTGAATAATGCACACTATTTTACATACAGCATACACTATATACTATGCAGTATGCAGTATACTTGTTTTTTATTGTTGCCAGTCACACAAAACCTAGTTAGGGCCCGGTGCCCGGTTGCATAAAGCACCTTAAGTATAATTTTCCCTTAAGATCACCCTTATGTTTCCCTTACACTTAAGGGTGTTGCATAAAATATCCCTTAAATGCTACTTAAGGGTTTCTTTAGTTGAAACGTCATAGACCCTTAGAATTTCTATTAAGTATCCCTAAAACCCTTTAAGTGTTGCATAAAGCCCCTTAGCTGTCATTTCCCTAAGTATAACATAAGGTATGGAAGATGTCACCTTAAGTGTTACACAGCGCGCTGATTCAATCCACGATCGTCCTCTTTATATGTTAAACAGATTTTAGTTTAGGCATTTATTCACATATAACCAGTGATTAAATTACATTCACACATAATACCTCAAACATGAGTCCGTCACACAGGAGAACAAATTTATATTCTATATTTTATTCCTGTATTTTCCTACGTATTACCTGGAGATGACTTAAAAAACACACATAAACCGTATATTGTCGCAATCGTGTGTTTATTGTGTTTACGTTTCAGTTTAGCTGCAGCGATTCCTGCTGTATTCCATCATAACACTTTTATGAGTCCGGATTGGACTTTCTAAGAGATTTTCTGTTTTTCTAAGGATTATTATTATTATTTATTTTTTTTTTCAATGTTTTTGGTGGTTTTGGGGCCCTTAACATGCTCAAAAACTCTTGAAAATTGGCACACACATTGGAATCTGCGGCCATTAGGACGTCACAGAGACTGGGACCCGGGCGTGGCACAGGGGCTCTACGGCGCCCCCTGCAACGCAGTCAGAAAACTTGATGTATATCCCACACATACTTGCATGTATACATATGAAACTCGGTACACATGTAGATCTCATTGAGCCAAACAACTTTCGCACTCATGTAATAGGCTCCACCCAACAGGAAGTGAGCTATTCAGGGCTGTTTAAAAAGCGCATGCTCTGGAATTTGATATACTCCTCGGAGGCCTTTATTCCGACAGACACCAAACTCGGTCAGCATGACCTCAAGACATTGGGGATGCTAAATTGCAGAGGGATTTTTGATATCTCGAACGGTTTGGCCGTGGCAAGGCGACGAATTTATGGCGAGAAATGAGAAACAGGAAATGGCTAATAACTATTCCACACATTGTCTGATTCTCATGAAACTTCAGGAGTTTGTTTGTTGTATGATGCCGATCACATAGATGTGACTATTGAGAGTCAAAGTTATAGCGCCACCAACTGCCAGCAGGAAGTGTGTCATTTTTAAAATGCTTTTAAATCAGCCTCTTAATTTTATTCGATTTGCTTCAAACTTCATCAGAATAATGTGAAAACACGGCCAATGAGAATCTGTAAAGGGATTGTGGATACATTAAATGCTGTTGCCATGGCAACATGTCAAACTTTAACATTTGTTTCCCGTGATTTTGGGCCACTTAATAAGCTTAGATTTTCATGAAACTCAATACACACATCAGTGTTAATGATAGTTAGACACTGGCAAAGGCTCATAAACGGGCGTGGAGGAGGCGCTCTATAGCGCCACCTTTAGTCAAAAGTTGGGGGGTTAGTTTTAGCTACAGACACCAAAGTCTGTATGTATATTGGTCTCATCAAGCCGGACAACTTTCTAATTTAAACCCATTAGCTGCGACCAACAGGAAGTCTGCTATTTTGATTTGAATGTGGATTTTTGGAAAAATCAGGCTATAAACAAATTCATACTCCTCCAAGCAGGAATAAGTAGTTCACATCAAACTTTGTAAACTTGATGCCAACATACTGAAGATGTTAAATTGCGAGCAGATTTGGGATATCTTGAACGGATGCACTGGCGGCGAGGGCCCGTCATCGCTGCTTGCAGCTATATTATGAAATTTTTTTTTATACAAAAAATATGGGCAACAGGATATGAAGTCAAGATTCTTAATTGTTAATTAAATTAAAGCATTTAAAATAATTAAATAAATAAATACATCTGATCTACTCCACTTTTACGATGTTTACATCCTTTGTCGATCAAACGTGTTTTGGTTTTATAAATGCTTTGGTATGCGGTGGAGAACAAAACATTTTCGCTTGCATTCCCACGTTTACATGCGCATGAATGAAAGTGAATGAAAGTGAATGCAAGGCAAAGTCTGGTGTGACGCCCCTTTAGAAAGGTATAAAAACTCCCTTGCAGCTTCAGTGAGTGTTAATTGTGTGATTGACAGCTGTTCTAGCCAATCGGTGAGCGCGGTTACCAGTGTGATTGACAGGAGCTGTAGCAGACGGGGCATTTCTCACAGAACTCTCCGGATCGCCGGGCGTCGTCACAAACGCACTTGCCGCACACACACTTCCCCCAGCCGCTGCAGATCAAGCCGTCGTCTGACACGCAGCTCTCGGTGGAGTCGGGACAGTCGCAGGCCTCGCCCGTCCAGCCAGGAAGACACACGCATTCACCTGAAACACACCGGCCGTGTCCTGAAATGTGAAAAAGAAAACAAAAACACACATTTGTAGAAATGTGTTCATTTAGGACATTTTTCTATGTTATTTAAAGTAATACACATTATTTATAATAAAATGTAAGCTGTTTATTTCACAGGATTATCCAAAAATAGGTATTGCCGAATTATCATTTAATATATATTTCACATAAAAAAAACTAATTCAAACACACACAGAAAAATTACATTTACAATTACTTTATTAACAATTTTATATTTTATTCAAAAATGTAAATGATCAAATGAAATGTTAATATAGAAAATCTTTTGAAATTCCAAATGTAATAGTGATATATTAGTTTTAATATATTAAAATACATCTAAAAGCTTACATATAGAATTAATTTAATATATAAAACTTAAAAAAATTACAATATATTTCAAAGGTTTATAACTTTATTATATTTACAATTTTATATTTTAACCTAATAATATCAAATTAATATTTAATATAAATTATACTATTTTCTTAATTATATATACATTATACATATTTTGGGGAAAAAATAGATATCTTAATTTAATTATTATATTTACAATTTTATATTATATTTTAAGGTAATTATATAATAAAATGCATAAAAAAATGACTGAATTCTAAATTATATTATTTTATTATTATATATAATTATACAAATAAAAAATTGATATTTAAATTTATTTTTAAAAGTAATTATAAAAGTTTTATATTTTAATCTAACAATATCAAATGACATTTAACATGTTTTAATTCCACATATTAATATTTAATGTAAATATATATATAACATTAATAAAAATCATATATAACAATTTATTATAATTTATTTAGTTGCTTTAAATGTAACAATTATATATAAATATATAGTGTTATAGAAAAATAAAAAAATACATATTTTCAAAGTTTTATTATAAAACGTATTATATTTACAATTTTATATTTAAATACAAATGTATATATATATTATATATATAGTATTTATTTAATTTTGTGGTGAACTGTAGTAAATTGTTAGCTTTATTACAATATATTAATTATTTAATTTACTTTTTATTTATTTATTTGATTTTTGCAGTGAATTGTATTTGTAAAATTTTTACTAGTTTTTTTTTATTTTATTCAATTTATTTAGATTTTATATTTTTAATCATATATTTTTAAATAAAATTAATAATTAATTATTTAATTAATTAATTATTTGTTTATTTATTAGATTTCTGTGATGATTTATATATATATATATATATATATATATATATATGTATATATTTAAACCTACATACACACATACATACATACACACACACATTTGTTTATTTATTTATTTATTCTGTCAGCCTTGTTCAGAGAGTAAATCACATCTTCATCGCTCACCTCCACACACCAGGCCCTTCACATACGGACAGGAGAAGTCGTCCATCTCACAGAACTTCCCGTAGATGTTTCCCAACCTGCTGGAGTCGCACACACACGTCCCGCATTTACAGACTCCTCTCCCGCTGCAGACGGGTTCGCCTCCGTCCGCTCTACAGGCGACCGTCTCCGCGGGACAGACCGAGGTTTCGGCGTTGTCATGACAACGGCTCGTCTCCGTGCAGTCACACCCACACATCTGACGGATCCGTACGCTAACGGACTCGTTAAATCCCACCGGCCTGATCGACATCAGAACGTCCCGACCGCCGCCGTCTGCAGGACATGAGTTCATTCCTACAGTCACCTTGAAAAAAACCTTGAGACGAGAAAAACAGAAGGAAAAACAATGACGCACGCAGCAGATAAAGACAGATGATAAAACAGGAGTTCTGACTGTAAAACGTCTCATTCTGAAACTTAAGCAAGTGATTGCGCTACAGTGTTTTGTGTTAAATATTTACTACTTTTCAAAAGTTTAAGGTCAGTTAAGAAAGAAGTTTCTGAAACGTTTCTGAAAGAAGTCTCTTTCTGCTCAGCAAGACTGCATTGTAAAAACAGTAAAAATGTGTAATATTACCATTTAAAATTGCTGCTTTCTGAAGTATTTATTAACATTTATTCATATTTCAAATGAGCATTTATTTTTATATTTTCATTTTTTTTATAACTGCTGTTTTTGTAATTTTTATGTTTTATTTAATCATTTTTATTTAGCTTTAATTAATAAGCTAAAAAGCTTTTTTTTAGCTTTTATTTTTATTTCAGTTTTAAGTTGTAATTACTTTTTAAAATCTAATATTAATTCATTTTCTGTTCTATTACATATAGCTTTATTTAAATATGATTAAATTTTTATTTAATTTTATTTAAAAAAATAATAAGGTTTTTTAAAATCTAATATTTATTTAATTTCTGTTCTATTATATTTTGATTTATTTTAATATTTATTTATTTTTCTGTTTTATTAATTTTAGCTTTATTTTTATTCAATTAAATTATTTCAAATTTTCAATTAAGTTTTTTTAATCTAATAGTTGTTTATTTTTCTGTTCTGTTATATTTACCTTTATTTTTTCATTTAATTTCATTATGTTAATTTAGTTAATTTAATTTAATTTATTTTTATTTTTTTAAATCTAATATAATATATCTAATATATCTAATATAATTTTTCTGGTCTATTACATTTAGCATTATTTTAATTTAATTTTGTTATTTCAAATTTTCAATTAAGTTTTTCAAAATGTAATATTTTTCATTTATTTTTCTGTTCTATTATATTTAGCTTTATTTTTTATTTAATTTCATTTAATTGTAATTTAAGTAAATTATTTTAAGTAAGTTTTTTTTATCTAATATTTATTTATTTTTCTGTTCCATTATATTTTGCCTTTTTTTTAATTTAATTTAATTTTTTATTTAATTTAATTATTTCTAATTTTCAATTTTTTTTTGTCTAATATTCATTTATTTTTCTGTTCTATTAAATTTAGCTTTATTTTTTATTTAATTTCATTTTGTTAATTTAGTACTGGCAGCAAAACATTTCAAATTTTCAATTACATTTAGTACGTTTTTGTAATACTTACATTTTTCTATTCTTTTTATTCAGCTTAAATTTAAATTTTTTAAACTTCTATTTGACTATCAGTTTAATTCATTTAAGTACTTTATCATAGCCAGCTACACATTTCTAATTCAGATTACATTTTGTAAATTTATTTTTTAAAATAATATTTGTTATTTTTTCCTCTTCTAATTATTTAGCTTTAATTTCAGATTTAGTTTTATTAATTTTAGTTCTTCAGTAACGCCAGATAAACATCTTTTTACAACACATTTTAATTTTGAGCCTAAAATTAATCTAATTTCCAAAAATTTCATTAATATTTTAATTAGCATTTTATTTCAATTACCAAAATTACCAAATTTCATTTCAATAATTTAAGTATTAGTCAACAATAGCAACACTGATCTGCATGTTTTTTTCTTCTTCTGTGGAACACAATTTTTTTAATGTTTTGAAATAATGTTTGTAACATTCTAAATTATAGTATTATTTTCTTTAAATAAGCCTCAACATTTGAACTGTATTGTATATAAAACTATATATAATTTTTATATTGCATGAACAAAATTTAATTTGTGCAAAACTCACCACCACGAAGCAAGGATTTTTTCTTCAGAAAATGTCAAAATCGAGCTCTAGCTGTGGTGCAACAGCGTTCTATTTGGATTTGTGGTCTCTCTGCTATGTTCTTAATGTTCTGGATATTTCAACACGAGTCACATGATCATATAAAACAGCGTATAAATTTGTGGTATTATAAACAGTGCAGCACAGAGTAATTACTTCCATTAGCTTGTACTCTGTTTTCTCATGGGGACGCGGCTGTGGAACAAAAGAAACCCGAGATACTGTAAGCCTTTACTTTTTAAAATCTCCAGGGCATGTTTTATCTTAAATGGACAGTTCAATCAAAAAGACTATTATATCATCATTCGCTCACCCTTATATCATCAATTACATCATCATCTGCTCAAACAACATATGATGTTATGATAAGAGGAGGTTAAAGCATTTTTTCTCCATGCAAGAAATGTAAATAGGCAGTCAAGCTCCAAAAAAGAACACAAAAATATGAAAATATTATTATAATTTAAATGAGCTGTTTTCTATTTGAATATATGTTTAAAAAGTAATTTATTTCTGTGCTTAAAGCCGAATTTTCTGCATCATTACTCCAGTCTTCAGTGTCACATGATCCTTCAGAAATCAATTCAATATGCTGATTTGTTGCTCAACAAACAGTTCTGATTTTTTATCAATGTTAAAAACTGATTGGTATTTCTTTGGAAACATGATATGATTTTCTTTTTCATCATTCTTTGATGAATATAAAGTTCAAAAGAACAGCATTTATTTGAAAGAGATATCTTCTGTAACATTTTAAAGGTCTTTACTGTCACTTTTGATCAATTTAATGTGCCCTTGCTGAATAAAAGCATTTAAATAAATAAATAAATGAATAAAGTAGCGAATGTACTACCTTTTTGTACTATGAATGTACTACCCAATTTAAAAAAAATTAATAAAATGAAATAAAATAAAATTAAATTAAAAAAATATGTATTACTTTTATGTTACAGCTACTGGTCACCATGAAATTACATTGTAAAAAAAAAAAAAGAATAAATAAAATAAAATAAAATAAAATGTGTATATGTACTACTTTTATGTTACAGCCACTGGTCACCATGAACTTACGTTGTAAAAAACAAAAAATAAAAAATAAAATAAAATAAAATAAAATAAAATAAAATAAAATTTGTATGTGTACTACTTTTATGTTATAGCCACTGGTCACCATTGTAAAAAAAAAAAAAAAAATTAAATTAAATAAAAAATAATAATAATAAAACAGAAATATTCTAATTTTATTATATTATAAAAAATAAAATAAAATAAAAAACATATATAAAATGAAAAAAATAAATAAATAAATAAAATACTACTTTTACGTTACAGACACTGGTTACCATGAAATTACATTGTAAAAAAAATAAATGAATAAATGAATAAAATAAAACAAAACAAAATAAAATAAAATAAAATAAAATAGGTATATGTACTACTTTTATATCGCCACTAGTCATCTTGAAATTACTTTGTAAAAAAATAAAATAAACAAAAAACAACCCCCCAACAACGACAACAACAAAAACCACCTAATAATAAATAAACAAACAAATATTAATAATAATAATTAAATAATATGTATTACTTTTATGTTACAGCCACTGGTCACCATGAGCTTACACTGTAAAAATAAACTAATAATAAAAAAATTAATTAAATAAAACAAAACTAAACATACTATTTTTATGTTACTTTTACGTTACAGCCACTGCTCATAATGAACTTACACTGTATAAAACAAAATAAAATAATATAATACTGTATGTACTGATTTTATGTTACTTTTCTGGTCTGGACTGCTACTGGTCACCAGGAGCTCCCATTACATGAAATCACCTCCTTTAAGAGGAATTTATGAGAGCAAATTAAAATCATACAGTTTTGAGCAACACGCAGGTGACTAAATATTATTTTTGGCTGAGCTGCTCTTTTAATTTGAGAACTTTTCATATCAAGCACAGCATCTCTGTTCACTGTACTGCAAACAGCCGTATGTTCATGAAAGGCTTTCGTACTGTTTGTTTGGGACGAACGCCGGAACATTTCGTGTTTCCAGAAGCGGCGGATCCGTTGGGGCACAATGGCGTAACGTTCACCCGGAAGCGCTGAGCTTGGCCGTCCTCCACGCCGATCTGCACCTCCACATCCGACAGCAGCTTCTGCAAAAAGACGCAGCTCAGAAAGAGCCCATTGTCTCGACCTACGATCGCTCTTGTATAAGCAGGTTCACGGGGAAAAGGCCGGGACAAAAATAGCGGCTCGCCGATTGGAGCTCGCAACATTTTTGGCCCAGCAATCGGAGGCCGTTTATAATGCAGGCTTCTGTTCGCTGGGATCACTGGATTTTGAGGAGGACAATGCATTGTTGTGCTTGAGACGAGATTATTCCTGTCCTTAAACGAACGGAACGGATTTAACGGCTTGTCCCGTTAAACTAAGAGCGTTTCGAAATATTTGGGACCTTCTGCACTTCTAATCTAATTGTCCTTGAGTGGACAGAGTGTTTACTTTCTATCAAGTGAAAGAGAAAATAAAGTTGTTTACCTTGTACGCATGCACTACTAAATCTTTCAGATTTGATGCTTTGGGAAACAGGCGGCCCACGTAACTTCCAGGAATCAAGTCCAGGAGATCCTGTTTAGAGGAAAAGATGACGCATTTTTAAAAATACAGTTGAGAAATTATTCAGCAAAAATGTGTTTACAGTAATTGAGTGCATTAGTGTTGCCCACTTCCTTTTTTCCTGCAACCGCTGGTTCTGGAAGTGTTTTTCTATTAATTTTTTTTTGACTAGAGGGATTTAAAAAATGTGTTTGTTGTATGTTATGAGTCATGAACCAAACCAACCAGTTGTGAGGAGGATTAAACCATTACCTTTTTTTTTTTCATTTATTTATTTATTTAAATATTTATTTATTTATTTCCAGCAACTGGTCACCATTAACTTTTACTGTATAAATAAAATAAAATAAAATAAAAAGTATGTACTACTCTTATGTTACTTTCTTTGGCTTTGACAAAAAAAAATAAAATTGAAAAATAAATAAATAAGTAAAATAAAACACTAGTAATTTTATGTATTTATGTATTTATTTATTTTTTTTAAATATTTATTAATTTATTTTCAGCAATTGGTCACCATTAACGTTTACTGTATAAATAAAATAAAACAAAAAGTATGCACTACTTTTATGTTACTTTCTTTGGCTTTGACAGCCACTATTAAAAAATAAATTAATAAATAAAATAAATAAAATAAAACACACTAGTAATTTTATTCATTTATTTATTTTTTTAAATATTTATTTATTTATTTCCAGCAACTGGTCACCATTAACTTTTACTGTATAAACAAAATAAAATAAAAAGTTTGTACTACTTTTATGTTACCTTCTTTGGCTTTGACAGCTACTATTAAAAATAAATAAAAATAAATAAATAAATCAAATATAAAAAAATAAAATAAATAAAATAAAACACACTAGTAATTTTATTTATTTATTTATTTTTTAAATATTTATTTATTTATTTCCAGCAACTGGTCACCATTAACTTTTACTGTATAAACAAAATAAAATAAAAAGTTTGTACTACTTTTATGTTACCTTCTTTGGCTTTGACAGCTACTATTAAAAATAAATAAAAATAAATAAATAAATCAAATATAAAAAAATAAAATAAATAAAATAAAACAAATTAATTTTATAATAATTTTATTTATTTATTTATTTACAGCTTTACCATTAACCTTTATTTAAACTGAAATAAAAAGTGTACTACTTTATGGTTTTAAATAAAAATAAATGAAATGAAATGAAATGGAATAAAATAAAATAAAATAAAATAAAATAAAATAAAATAAATAAAAAAGTATGTTACTTTTACGTTATTTCTTTGGCTTTGACAGTCACTGATCACCATGAACTTTCATTGTACAAAAATAATAATATATATATATATATATATATATAAATAAAATAGAACACACTACTAATTTTTATTTATTTATTTATAGCAAATGGTCATTATTAACTTTTATTGTATAAAAAAATAATAAAAAATAATAAAAAATAATAAAATAAAATAAAATAAAATAAAATAAAATAAAATAAAATAAAATAAAATAAAATAAAATAAAATAAAAGTATGTACTTCTTTTATGTTACTTTCTTTAGCTTTGACAGCCACTCATCACCATGAACTTCATTGTACAAAATAAAAATAAAATGAAATAAAAAAAATAATAATAATAATTAAAAAAAAAAAAACACTTATTTATTTATTTACAGGAACTGGTCACCATTAACTTTTTTGTATAATAAAATTAAATAATAAAATAGAATAAAATTATTTTTTATATTTGATCACCATGAACTTTTATTGTACAAAATTAAAATAAATTAAAATTAAATTAAATAAAAAACACTACTAATTTATTTATTTATTTATATATTTATGTATTTGTTTATTTATTGACAGCAACTGGTCACCATTAACTTTTATTTTATAATAAAACAAAATAAATGATGTACTCTTTTTACACTATTTTTTTGGCCTTGACAGCCACTGGTCACCATGGACTTTCATTGTATGAAAATATCTCTATTCAAATTAGAGAAAAACAAAAGTCATATAAAATGCATTTTGAGAACATATGGAGACAGGCTTGATTACATCATATACAGCTCTGATTGGTGAAATTAAATTTTCTGCATAGAATCATGGGTAATGTAGTTTTTTTTTTTTTTTTACAAATTCAGCTGTTAAACAGGATTATATTCAAAATAAGTTGAAATTATTTGAAATAACGTTAATTTACAATCTCAGAGTTCACAGTAGGCCTTATTGCTAAAAATCAGTTTTCCTATGGAGAAAATGAATGGCGTTTTTACTTCTAAAACCCGACTGTTGCACTATAGACAGTGAATCTATAGTATTTTTGTTAAAATATATGAATGCATGAGTAAAAAACAAGTTAAGCTGTAACCTATAGTCAATCATGCATAAACATTTCAAAATGTAACTATTTTTTGCATGAACTTCTGGTTATTTTTTGGATGTAGTTTAGCATTTTTTGCATTTTTTTGGTATGTGCACATTTTTATTTGCATTTTTTATTTGGACCACAGAAGTGGCATTTAATCCAGAGTATTAAATTAACTCGAGCTTCTTTTTTGTGCACATATTTGTTAAACCAGCAGTATCATCACTAACTGAATGAGTCGCTGTGTGCGTTCCCATAAATCACTGCCTTTGATCTTGAAATCATTGTTGCAAAACGGCTTGATTTCTGAAGGAGGAAACACCCAAACTCATGGTGTGGGAGAGAAATTACCTCATACCACTGATATAGCACCTGATCCACCGCGAAGATGGAGTAAACGCTGTTCTCCAGAAGCTTCTCAGCCAGTTGAGCGATGGTTGGGTGCTCCTAAAACACAACAAAAAACAACAAAAAACATCTGAAATAAAGCTAAAATGAAATAAAAATCCTATTCGATTCGAAACTTAAAAATATTTCAGTTAGTTGCAAAGTCAACATTTTTTTTTTATGTTGAAATGATAAAATTATTACAACTGAAATAAAAAGAAATAAAATCTAAACAGAAATATTAAAATTAAACAAAACACAAAAACAAAAATACTAAATTTGAACTAAAATGAAAACTTAAAAATAATTAATAAAAGCTAATTCCAAAAATGTATAAATATTATAATAGTATATAAAAAATACTATATTATTAATATGATTAAATATTAGATCACAACAATTCCACTAATTAACTAAAACTCAAAAAAAAAAAATTAAAAAAATAATTAAAGCTACAAAAATATATATATATATATATATATATATATATAAAAACAGAAATGACAAAAGCACATAACAAAATTATTCAAACCTAAAAATACAAAAATAAAAGCAAATTTAAATATTAGTAAATACTATAACAATACATAAAATCAAATAAATATTAATATTAAATTAGAAACTTATATTTCAGTTAGTTGTAAAGTAAACCATTTTTTATTTAAGTTGAAGTAATAAACTACTAAAACTGTAATAAAACTAAATTAATCTAAATAGAAACAAAAACAAAAGAGTATAAAATTAAACATTAAAAAATAAAAGCAAATAAAAAAATGAATAAATAATAAAATAGTATATAAAATATACTATATTATTATTATAAAATATTAGATGGAAATTGCTGAATTGAATTACTAAAATGAATTAATAACATTACTGAAACTGAAAGAAAAATAAATATTAAAATTAAACAAAAAAGTATATAAAACACTAAATTACTAAATCTTAAACTAAAATGAAAACTGAAAATGAAACAATTAAAGCTAATTCAAAAAATGTATAAATACTACAATAGTATATAAAAATACTATATTACTAATATTATTATTAAATATGAGATTGAAATTACTGATTTGAATTACTAAAATTTTACTGAAGGGAACTACTAAAATTTATTAAACTTTAGTTGAATTACTAAAATAACTTGAAATAAAGATAAAAGTTAAATAGAAATATGAAAAAATAATAAAAATGGCAAGCACAAAACTGAAAATATAAAAAAACGCTTATTCAAAATATCAATACTATATTAATATATACATAATACTATATTATTAATATTAAATATTAAATGAAAACCTAAACTTGTTTCAGTTAGTTGCCAAATCAATGTTTTTAAGTGCTGACTAAAACGAAAACAAATTAAAGCTACATAAAAAGTATTAAAATAAAAAATAGATAATAGAAATGACAAAAGCACATAACAAAATTACTAAAACCTAAAAAAAAAAAAAATATATATATATATATATATATATAAAAGCAAATTTAAATATTAATAAATACTATAAGTTTATAAAATAAAATAAATATTAATATCAAATTAGAAACTTAAAAATATTTCAGCTAGTTGTAAAGTAAACATTTTTTTATTTTAGTTGAAGTAATAAATTACTAAAACTGAAATAAAAATACATTAAATCTAAATAAAAATGCTAAAATTAAACAAAAAGTATAAAAAAAAAAAACAAAACGACTAAATCTTAAACTAAAATGAAAACTGAAAATTCCAAAACTTAATAAATAATATAATAGTATATAAAAAAAATACTACATTATTAATATATTTTTTTTAAATATTAGATGGAATTTATTTAATTGAATTACTACAATTTTACTGATTTGAATTACTAATATTTACTACAATTTTTACTAAAAAAAAAAATTGGAAAAAATTGGAAAAAATAAAAGTTAAACAGAACAAAAAATAAAAATGACAAAAAACACATAACAAATTGACTAAAACTTAAACTACAGTGAAAATTGAAAATATAAAAATAAAAGCTAATTAAAAATATCAATACTATAATAATATATAAATAATACTATATTATTAATATTAAACATTAGATGAAAAATTATTATTAAATTAAACTTATTTCAGTTAGTTTCCAAATCAGTAGCGACTAAAACAAAAATAAATTAAATCTAGATAAAAAAAAAACAAGAAAAAAAAGCCTAGAAATACAAAAGCACATAACAAAATTACTAAAACCTAAAAATATTAAAATAAAAGCAAATTTTAAATATTAATAAAAACTATAAAAGTATATAAATAATGGTAAAATAACACTAAAATAAGCACCATGGTATACTGTATATATGTTTTATGTATATGTATATATATATATATATATATTTTTTTTTTTTATTTATATAAAAAGTTTTGCGTGTATCTTACCATAGTAGTAGATTGGGAGTAGATGTTATCCTCTAGGTGGCAGCGGCCGTCATGAGGAGTCACGATCCCGGCCAGTTTACTGTCCAAAGCCAAATGAGACGGCTGGTCTGTCATAACCAGCAGCAGATGCTTCGCTTCGGGTCGCCATCCAATGTCTTTCTGCAAAAATGAATCAAGGTTTATAAATCTGCATGAGAGTGTGTTTGCTAGTATGTTTACTGAGCAGTCAGAGGATTTCTTCATTGTGTACATCTGTCCTGTGTTACTAATACAAGACAAACTGCACTGGTTGAGCATTTAGCTGCCAGGATGAGTAACGTGTCAATTAATCATTACTTGAGAAATCAGGTCTTGAGAAAAAGAGTGCTGTTGCTTTGCTTATTTACAGTTTTTCTTGACAGATGCAACAAGTAAAAAACAACAACAACAACAACAACAACACTACATACAAAAAAAATAAAACAAATCAAAAGGAAAAGAAAAAGAATACTGAAATAATAAATAAACACAAAATCAATAAACAGTAAAAATAAGAAAGAAAAAATACAAAAGATGAAATAATAATAATAAAATAGAAACTTTAAAATTAAATTAAATAAATTATAATACCATACTAGACTTAGGGTGGACTCTTCACGATAAAACATAAATAAAATAAAATAAAATAAAAGAAAATATTAAATAAAATAAAATTATTTTATTTAATATTTTTTACAAATTAAAATTAAATAAAAACCGAAACTAAAATAAATAGAAGGAAACAGGTGGACTCTGTGCTGGACAGATGATAAAACATGAAATAATTAAATAAACAACTAAAAATTAAACAAAAATAAAAGAAATAATAAATACAAAAAACAAAACAATAAATAAAAAAAACAGTTAAAAAATAACTACTACAGAAAAAAGTAAAAGTAAAAAACAAACAAAAACAAATAAATAAACAAAAATTTAAAACATGCAAAATATAAATACAAAAATAAATAAACAAAAATTAAATAAAATAGTAAATAAAATAAAAAAGTAAAAAACAAACAAACAAACAAATAAATACAAATAGGAAAAAATGCAAAAATAAAAAAAATACATAAATACAAAATACAACCATACAAATAATAAATACATAAATAAATAATAAAATGAAATAAAAAAAATAAATACAAAAGATAAATGAAATAAAAAATGAACACATTCTAAAAATAAAAATTAAAATAAAATTAAATAAAAAAAAAAATAGTAAAAAAAAAAACTAAATCTAAAATAAATTGAAGGAAACAGATGGACTCTATGCTTGACAGATTATAAAACATGAAATAAATAATTAAATAAAAATAACTAATAAATACAAAAACCAAAACAATAAATAAAAAATAGTTTAAAAGAAATACAAAAAAAATACTAAAAATAAAAGTAAAGAACCAAAAATAAAACAAACAAAACCAACCGAATAAATAAATACAAAAAACATGCAAAAAATAAATACAAATAATACAAAAATAAACAAGAAATAAACATAAAAGATAAAACAAATTAAAAATGAACACATTTAAAAAACACAAATTAAAATGGAAAATGAGTAGTACAAATAAAAACTAACACAAAATAAGAAAATAATAATAATAATAATAAAAAATAAATAAATAAATAAATAAAAACAAAAATAAATACTACAAAAATGGAAATAAATAAACTACAATTTCATAATATCACTGCTTATACAGAGCCTGTGTTACTAATACAACACAAATTGCATTGGTTAAAGACTTAGCTGCCAGGATGAGTAACTGAATTAATCATTTCTTAAATCAAGTCTTTAGGGACAAGAGTGTTTTGGTGATTTATACTTTTGCTTAACACATAATAAAACATAAATAAATACTAACACTAAAAATAAATTGTAATAACAAATACATAACCCCAAAATATATATATATATAAATAAACAAAATAAATAACAATATCATAATTTCTCTCATCATAGAGCTGTGGGTGGACTCTTTCGACCTAAGTCCATGTTACTACTTCAACAAAAACTGCATGGGTAGAGCGTTTTTAGCTTCCAGAAGTAATGAGTAATGTTTGACTAAAAAACCCCAGTGACGTGGCAACAGGAACTCCCTTTTAAAGTTACAAGGGCTAGTTAGCGAACAGCGAGACGTCCGTGTAACCGAAGCGTGAAGGGAAATGAATATTCCACCTGAGGGCCGTGCGTTTGGGGGTCAAAGCGCTCCGTGCCAGAGCAAACACCTCCTCACGCTGCTCCATTTCGCTTTCTAAACCTCGGGAGGCACGCAGGGACATTATGAAGACCGAAACTTACTCAAGGTCACCTTCCAGAGCGAAACCTTTCAAGCATTCGTTTATCAGATGGCAGTAATTCACGGGAAAAATCCCAGCAGCCGGATACCATAAAGGGGCTTTGTATATGCAAAGCCACCCGTCCTACTGGGCTTTGCTACAAATGAGAAAGTGGCCTCTCATGACTGAATAATGACATCATGCTCTGCAAACGGCCCATGAGATAGAGATGTGGCTGATTCAGCTCTTCGCTGTGACTCTTCAGGAATCGCTCCCGTTCCCAGACCGCAAGAAAAATATGTGCTGATGACACAGGAAGAGACATGCTAATGAAATGGGGTTTCTAAGGTTTTACAAAAATCTTTCCCGAGACCATATTTGCACAAATGCAGAGAGCTGCTCGAATCATTAGTGCTGTCCAAGCAGGCATGGGATCTGCTAACACTGAGTGTCCAACATGAGCGTGTAAATCTCCCTGCGCTTTTCGTGCTACAGACATTAATCAGTCCTCAAATCAGAGAAACGCTACTTTGCTGATTTAATATTTTGCTTGGAGGATGAAAAAAAAAAAACATGCAAACCTCCCTCCCCCATAAATAAATATAAAAAAAAAAAATTAAGTAAATAAATATTAGAATATCATTCATAATATGTAATAACCTAAATAAACACAATAATAATCTACATAATAATCAGAAAATTAATAAATTATAAAAAATGAAAAAAAAAAAACCCCATTGAAATCTGAATATAAATAACATAATAAATAAATTAATAATTAATTAACTCTAAAAAATAAAAATTAAAAATAATAAAAATGTAAAATAAATAATAACATAATAAATAAATAAAACATAAAATAAATAAATACATAATGAAATAGAAATAAATACTAAAAATAAAAAGAAATAAAATGAAAAGATTTAAAATAAATAAACAGTTATAAGACAAAAAATAACAAAATAATCAGAAAATAAATAAATTATAAGAATAAAAAATACAAATAAATAATAATATTATAAATACATTATAAAAAATAATAATACAATTACCAGAAATACTTAAAAAAAAAAAGTAATAAAATGAAAAAAGACATACAAATATATAAACAGTCATAATACTAAAAATAAACAAATAAATAAATAAATAATGAATAAAGATATAAAAAATAAATAAACAGTCATAATACTAAAAATAACAAAACATAATAATCAGAAAATAAAGAAATTATAAAAATAAAAACAACTACAAATAAATAATATTATTATTTATATATATAATAATATTATTATAAAGGAAAATAAAAAATAAATAAACAGTAAAAACATAAATAAATAAATAAATAAATAAATATCATTCATAATAGATTTGATAGTGATTTGAACCTGTAAGGACCCAACTAGCAACGACAATTAGCTAAATAAATAAATAAATAAATATGCAAATATATAAATATACAAATATATAATGAAATGACCAGAAATACTATAAATAAAAAATAACAAAATGAATAAAGATAACAAAATAAATAAACAGTTATAATACAGAAGAATAAATAAATACATAAATAAATAAATAAATTTAAAGTGAGCTGCTTTGACTTGAACATGTCAAGAACCACCTGGCAACCAACCACAACTGCCCAGCTAATATATAGGTGATGTTTTGTTCACAAATGCGGTGTGTTGCTCAGGTGTGTTTACCTGGCAGACGGTGGCCTGCAGCATGGCATCAAAGCCTCCCTCCGGCGTGTCCATGTTCCCAGAGATCCTCTGCTCCTGAATGACCCGCGTGAACTCGGTCATGTTCTGCGTGATGGGGAGGACGTGGATGTAGCCGTGAGCGGGCCTGCACTGCACCTCATAATCACTGACAGACACAGACAGAGACAGAAAGATTTACAGCACATCATCCTCTGCAGATTCCCACACGAGTCACAATGAGATCACCGCCGGGATACCCGTGAGCGCTTTACCCTCCTGGGACACGCAGAAAACTCAGAGCTTCCCATAGGAAAGACAAATCACACATCAGATCGCTTTAATATCTCCACTGTTTCTGTTGAACGGAGAGAAAGATGTTTTTTTTGATATTTTTCTGTCTCCTGCATTTACTCTGTAATGTGTTCTCACACGAATCTGCTCTAGAGTTTCAGAAGAGGTCGGTCGGTCTTGTTATTGTTAGCTAAAAGCGTTTTGGTATTTGAAATAAAGCTGAAATAAAATAAAACATAAATATGAGATAAAAAAACCTAAACTTAAAAAAAACAAACAAATATTAGATATGTTGCCTTGAGAACTCTCTAAAAATAAAATAAGCTGAAGTACTAAAATTATTAAAACTAAAACTGAAATAAAAATAAATCAAAGCTACAGAGAATTAATTACAAATAAAAATGACAAAAGCACAAAAAATAAAAACAAAATAAATAAACAATGACAATAAATAAAATAGTTATAATGATAAATAATATTTTTAATACATAATAATATTTATTTGTTGTTATTATTTAATTATTTTTAGTATTTATTTTTATTTTAGTCGTTATTTTATTTTAGTAATTTTATTATCATTATTATTATAATAATTAAATTAAATTCAAAAAATATTAATAAAAATTAAATTAAATTACATTTTGAATAAATTAAGTAATAAAAACAAGAAAATGACAGACAACAAAAGATGTATTAATAATAATAATAATAATAACAACAACAACAAAGTTACTAAAACAAATTACTAAAATACGAAATATAAATACATACAAATATTATTGCAATTATTGTTATTATTATTAACAACAAAAATGACCAAAACAAAAAAGTGTAATGGTAATAATACGTACTAAAGTTACTAAAACAAACTACAAAATAACAAAATAATAATAAATAAATATATAATAATAATAATAATAAATATTTATCATATTAATAATATATAATAGTACTTATTATATATTACTTATTTTAGCCATTATTTCATTTTAGTATTTGTATTATTATTATTAATATATTTAAAAATAATAAAAAATGAACAATTATTTACAAAATGTACAAATAAAAATGTAAATAAATGATTAAATGATACAAACTAAGAAAATGACAAAAACATGTACTACTACTACTAATAACAATATTAAAATTAATAATATACATTTATTTTTGTATTCATTTATATTATTATTATTAAATTATTTTAGTATTTATTTTTATTTAGTAACTGTTTTGTTGTAGTAATTGTAGTACTGTTTTTTCATTATTAAATTTAAAAAAAATAGTAAAAAATAAAAATAAAAATTATAATAAATTATTAAATAATAAAAAACAAGAAAATGACAAAAACAAAAAAACTTTAATAATACTAATACAAAAGTTACTAAAATAAAAATATAAATACATTAAATATAAATACATACAAATATAATGTTTAGCAATTGTTGTTATTGTTATTATTATTATTAACTACAAAAATAACCACTTAAAAATATAAAAATGTAAACTTAAACTAAAATAAAAATAGAAAATGTAAGAAAAAGGCCAACTCATAATTAATAAATACTGTAATAGCACCTAAATAATAAGACTGTGATCAACTTGGTGCAAACATCTCATCAATTTCTTAACAGCTGACAAATTTATCAGTTTATTTATTTTCTAAAGAATTTTAAGAGAAACATTTGAGACAAAGTAAATACTCAACTGAAACTTAACTGTCACAAGCATGCATATTTTGCACAGTTTATTAAAAAAATAAATATTAACTAAATTATTTAAATATTTTGGATGCTTCCCTTTGCAGTGTCACTTTAATGAGTCATTTTTAAAAGTCAAGAGCTTCCAGGGGGGAAAAAGATATAAAAAATGATGTCCTTTACAAAAAGGCAACAAAAGGTTTCACAAGAGATACAATCTGTACAATGTGAACAAAAGCATCTTTTTTTGTAATCAAAAAAAAAAAGAAAAACTGAGCTGTGTGATTCTCTGCCAATCTCAGTTCAGAGGCATTAAGTGCACAGCGATACACAGTAATAATAACATTTACAGAAGAACTCAAGGACTCAAGTATCAGCTCAAATGTTTCTCCTAAAATCACTTTCCAAAATAAAACGTACAAGCTTATGAGTCGCATATTAAGAGTGTAGAGCTAAAAAGTATTGTAATTGTTTGGATCATTTGTTAAGAAATATTTAAACTGATTGCATACTTGCTGTAAAATCACACTCTTTTCATAAGAAATGACTAAATTATTTTTAATGACGTAATTATAACTAATAATTATTAAAAAATTTTTTATATACTTAAATTAAATATTATTAATAATAATTAAATAATTGTTTTAAATACATAAAATATTAATTTATTAAATTATAATAAAGTGATACATTATTCATTTAATTGCATTTACTTTTAAAATAATATTTATATTATTATTATTAATAGTAATTTATTCTCATTCTGAAAATAGGTTTCTCTGAATTATGATTCACCTGCAGGGGTTCAGGAGTTTGGAGGGATGCACGTCGATGTAGGGAGACAGTGGTTTATCCACGAACGAGCCGAAGCCCACTCTAAAGTCACTGGAGTGTTCCTTCATCTGATGAGACAGAGCCAGACCCGCTGTCTTTAGCCGGTCCAGATTATCCTGCATGGAGGCCGAGACGTCCACTAAATAGTACAGATCCACAGGATAGCGCTCCAACTGCTGCACCTCAACCACAAACGTCGCCTCGCCGCCTAACACAGGAAGTGACATCATCATGACACTAGATTTAGAATCTGACATTTAAAGACAAAATTTCTGCTGGTTGCCATGGCGTTGCTATGGTGTTCTGCATTTATGTTGATATGTTGTTGTGTAATTTAGTTATTGGGTTAAGGTGTATTGGGCTGCTTTTCAAGGGTGCTCTTGGCGCTTGCAATGGCATTGCTATGAGGTTGCTTAGGTGTTCTGCATTTATGTTGACACGTTATGTGGTTTCCACATGGTGTTTTGAGTTATTGTTGATGTTTCTGAGGAGTTATGGGTTGCTATGGTGTTGCTAGGGTGTTCTGCATTTGTGTTGACACAATGTTGTGTGGTTTATAAAGTGTTGGGTGGTATTTAGGGTCTTTTAGGCTGTGAAAGCGTTGCTAGGGTGCTCTTGGTTGTTGCCATGGAAGTTCTATGAGGTTGCTAAGGTGTTGCTAGGGTGCTCTTGGTAGTTGCCATGGGGTTTCTATGAGGTTGTTAAGGTGTTCTGCATTTATGTTGACATGTTATATGGTTTCAAAAGTGTGTTGAGTTATTGTTGATTTTTTTTTTTATGGTGTTATGGGTTGCCAAAATGCTGCTAGAGTACTCTTGTTGGTTAACATGGGGTTTCTATGAGGTTGCTAAGGTGTTCTGCATTTATGTTGACACATTGTTATGTAGTTTCTAAGGTGTATTGAGTTGCTTTACAAGGGTGTTATTGGTTATTGCATGGCGTTTCTATGAAGATGATAAGGTTGTTACATGGTTTCTAAAGTGTTTTGAGTTATTGTTGATGTTTCTAAGGTATTTTGGGTTGCTAAGGTGTCGCTAGGGTGTTTTTGGTGGTTGCCATGACATTGCCTTGAGTTTGCTAAGGTGTTCTGCATTTATGTTAGCACTTTATTTTGTGATTTCTAAACTGCTGGGTGGTTGTTTCTAAGGTGTTGTGGGTTGTTAAGGCATTTCTAGGGTGTTCTTGGTGGTTGCCATGGAATTTCTATGAGGTTGTCAAGGTGTTCTGCATTTATGTGGGAACATTGTTATGTGGTTTCTAAATGCTGGCTTCTTGTTGCTGTCATTTCTAATGTGTTCTGCATTTATGTTGACCTTGTTATGCTGTTTCTGAAGTGTTCTCATTTACTGTTGTTTTTTCTAAGGTGTTATGGTTGCTAAGGTGTTGCTAGGGTGATCTTGGTGGTTGCCATGGCATTGCTATGAGGTTGGTACGGTGTTTTTCATTTTTGTTGTAACATTGTTATTTGGCTTCTAAAGTGTTTTGGGCTGTTGTCATTCCTAAGGTGTTATAGGTTGCTAAGGTGCTGCTAGGGTGTTCTTGACGGTTGTCATGGCATTCCTATGAGGTTGCTAAGGTGTTCTTCGTTTTTGTTGGAACACGGTTATGTGGTTTCCAAAATGTTTTGAGCTATTGTTGATGTTTCTAAGGTGTTTTGGGTCGCTAAGATGTTGCTAGGGTGTTCTTAGTGGTTGCCATGGAATCTCTATGAGGTTGTCAAGGTGTTTTGCATTTATTTTGGAACATTGTTATGTGGTTTCTAAATGCTGGCTTGTTGCTGCTGTCATTTCTAAGGTGTTTTGGGTTGCTAAGGTGTTCAAGCATTGTTATGCTGTTTCTGAAGTGTTTTGAGTTATTGTTGATGTTTCTAAGGTGTTATGGGTTGCTAAGGTGATGCTACGGTGATCTTGGTAGTTGGCATGGCATTGCTATGAGGTTTTTAAATTGTTCTTTATTTATGTTGTAACATTGTTATTTGCCTTTTAAACTGTTTTGAATTGTCATCGTTTCTAATGTGTTTTAGGTTGCTAAGGCGTTGCTAGGGTGTTTGTGGTGGTTGTCATGGCCATGCTATGAGGTTGCTAAGTTGTTCTGCATTTATGTCGATAAGTTGTTATGTGGTTTCTAAATTTTGGGTTGTTGCTCCTGTTGTTTCTAAGGTGTTACAGGTTGCTAAGGTGTTTATATGATGTTCTTAGTGGCTGCTAGGGCATTTCTGCATCAGTTTAGTGGTTTACTGTAATCAGATGTTACCTGGTCGTAGGTGGATGTTAATGTCTCTCGGTGACACCTGTGAGCTGCCGTCAGTGGCGGTTACTTCCACCTTCACATTGGGGTTCTCGATGAACGCCTCTTCACAGCCCCACACTCGCAGGTCAGACACAGATCCGCATCGCTGACTTACATGAGCCCCGTCCAGAAACCTCTGTCAGGGTAAACAAACCATCAGATGGGTCAAGGGTCACCGCAAATGCCTGTTTCTTCCAGAAACAAGGCGGCTGTTGTGTAGGGTGGCATTATTTAAAGTACACAGAGCGTGCAAAAGCTCTTTAGCTGAAAGATTGTTGCTGAGATGTCGGTCAGGGATTAGTCTGACTGGTGCCGAGCACCGCGGCCAGTTAATGAACGTATTTTCTTAACCACAATCCCAGTAACAGGCATGACTTTCTTTACAAAGAAAGCATTAAAATGAATTGTTCATCCCAAGAAAACAAACACGTCACTGATTGAGAAAGTTAAAACTCTATAAACTGACTGTCTAAGGCCTGACCAAACCACAACTGTACTTTAATGGACAAGTGTTGAAATATTGGATTTGCTCATTTTTGGAAGTATGTATTAATATTTAAATTGACATTTTTTTTAATATATATATTTACATTTTTTTAATTTAGTTTTCATTTTAATTTGAAGCTTTATTAATTTTGTTATGCAACCTTTTTTATGTGTTTATTATAATCACTAAAATATTTCTTAAATACTTGCCTCAGTTAATTTTTTTTTTGTATTTTTTATACGTCCGTTTAGCTTTATTTTATTTGAATTTTGGCTATATTATTTATATACTATTATAGTATTAATAAACACGTCACTGATGGAGAAAGTTAAAACTGACTAATTAAGGCCTGACCAAACCACAACCGTACTTTAATGGACAAGTGCTTAAATCTTGGATTTGCTCATTTTTGGAAGTATTTATTTTTGTATTTATATCTGCATTGTAATTTTATTAAGTTTTCATTTTAATTTGAAGCTTTAATTATTTTGCTATGGAACCGTACAATTCTTTTTGTGTGTTTAATATAATCACTAAAATATTTCCTAAATATTTGTCTCAGTTAAACTAGTGTCATTTTTCTTTTTAGTATTTTTTATATTTCTGTTTAGCTTTATTTTATTTGAATCTTGGCTGTATTATTTATATACTATTATAGTATTAATTAACATTTTGAAATGTATTTTAAAATATTTTTGAAATTTTAGATTTTTGTTTTAATTTCAGTTAAGCTTGTCACCTTCAAAACTTGTCACCTTCAAAAGGTACTAATGTACACTTCAGCATTAAGTACACTTTAGCACCAGTTAGGGGTAAATAGGCTACAAAAACGCTTCCGCATTTCTATTTTATGGGTTCCCACGATCACCGGTGCATTTTGGGGATTAGGGCTCTGGTCCTTTATCACTAAACGCGAGCACTTCACACACTCAGACCTCGCACAGTATGCCGAGACACAACAATAGCAACTTACACACACACACACACACACATTACCTCCTGAGAGCACCACGCACATTCAGGGCCGCGTCTGAGACAGTCTTCACATGTGGAGATGAGGGACGACAAGCATCGGTTATCCGCTGAACACAGAGACAGAGACATTTACACATGAATGAACGAGCGGTCAGATCTTCAGCGGGCCTTTGTGTCCAACACAGACCCTGTCAGGACAGAACAGCGCACTGTTTGGAAGGAAACTACCTAGAAAGATGAACAAATCATGCCAGTGAATGTCAACGTCAAACAGAATATTAACAGCGAGACGCGAAAATAAATCTCTGGATAAAATGGGAAGATATTAAAGTGCACAATCATGCTATATAAACTTTATTTTACACCCTACTAAGGAAAATGCTGGTGGTTTTAGAAGGTGTTTTGACCACTTCTTTAGCAAACCAACCACCTAAAACCAGTTGAACGCCAGCTTAGTCTGGTTTTAGGCTTTTTTAAGCAGAAAGATGCTGTTGTGCACCTATTTTAGCTGTCTCTCAACCTGGTCTGGTTCTAGCTGGTATAGCAGGCTCACTATACTGTATCGGGCAAGTTGTCACAATAGGAACCTGCTGCTTACTGACACTGATTTATGTAAAATATCTGTGTTTGAAATCTACTAAATACTATCTAAGGCAAAAAAATAAATGGCAATAACGTTTTCTGGCTGGTTTTAGCTGGTCTTCCAGTCTGGTCTGGTGCCAGCTGGTTTAGCATGTTGGTTTTCGCTGGGTTTTGACCACTTATTTAGCTGGCCAGGCTGGGAAACCAGCTGGTCAATCAGCTAAAACCAGCTATGTCCATTTTAAACCATGTTTAAACTTTACTTTTAAACTGTTTTTAAAAATCATCCCAATCATTATATACTATGGGGCAAGTTGTCACAATAGGAACGTGCTGTTTACTGACACTGATTTAAGTAAAATACCTTGTTTGAAATCTACTAAATACTATCTAAAGAAAAAAATAATGCCATCGTCCACAGCATATATATATTTCAAATGTACTGTAGGCTATTGAATGCTTTTCAGTATGACAACAACAATAAAGCCATTATTCTGATTAAGGGACACTTGAGGTTTATGAAAAATGACTTTTTTGGCGGGTCTTCCAGCCTGCTCTGGTGCCAGCTGGTTTGGCAGGTGGATTTTAGAGAGGTTTTGAACACTTGTTCAGGTGGTTAGTCCGGGAAACCAGCTGATCAACCAGCTAAATCCAACTTGGCCAGACTGGGAGACCCGGAGACCAGCAGGCTAGTTTTAGCTGTTTTTTTGTGCCACTATACAGTATGTGGCAAGTTGTCACAATAGGAAATCTATACTATCTAAATAAAACGAAAACATGGCATCATTCACAAAATATCTGCATTTGAAACGTATCACAGACTATTAAATACTTTTCAGCATAAATGGGAAAAGTGACAACATCATCAAAGCCATTGTTTTAACCTTGACATTACTGTTTTTGAGGCAAACTTCCAGTTAAAGCCTACCTTAAGCGTATACTTGGCTCTCGCCTTAATGTATAGCCTTTTAGCGTGGTTTTAAGTGTTCGCTCGTTACCAAAACCAAACTACCTAAAACGATACTGGGATATGTGGAATCTTTGCAAGCAATATACAAAACCTCTTTTATATATTGAGCTATAAACCGCGTGACAACTTGCCCCGTGTGTAAACACTGACATTTCCATTCATTCCCCTGAGTTCGCGATGTTAGGATGTATCCGGCAACAGCATGACAAGGTAAAAACAATGAAGCGCACTGTGAAAGGGTTACGATCGACAGCCGAACTCACCCGAATCGGACCTCACGAGTACGAACAGCACCGAGATGAACAGCAGCAGCAGCATGCGAAGAGCAATCAGATCACAGTATGGACGGATGCAGGAAGTCATAGCAGCATTGAGGGCTTGTGTGTGTGTGTTTTCAGCGTTTGAACCGCAACTGAAAATCCCCCGGGAACACGTCAGACCCTCATCCGCGCGAACAAAGGACGGCGATTCGCTTCACCCAACGACCTCCTAATCCCAATTTCCAAATTCAGATTAAGCGCGGCGGGACCGCAGTGCGCCTGGTTTGTTGTCATTGCGCGCTTTTACGCATCGGACGCGCAGGTGACGCTCCGTGTTTGGCATCCGCGGTCTTCTTGTGCCGTCGCGCAAAGGTCACCGTCCGCGCGTCATCCCTTAGAACTGTTAGGCGACGTAAGAAACTGCATTCATTGTTGTTCATTGCCGTGATTCTGAAAGTGGAGCTGATGAACGCCCACCTATGTGAGCCCGAACTGAGTCAGGCAGCGCTATGGTAACGACCCGCGCTGATCTCAGATCAGTCTACTGTACCAGAGGAGGAGCAGGAATTTTAATGTTCCCCCGCTTTTCTTCTTGTAAGAATGAGAGGCTGTTGAGTAAAATCCTGGCAGGATTTGTACTGAACGCTTTTGCTTCAGCAAGGAATTTAAACAATGACAAGTACAAGGCTTTCTGACTTTGTATTTTGATTTCTTTTTCTCGCTTATGGCAATTACGAACAAAAAAGTCAGAATTGTGAGATTAAAAAGTCTCACTTATCTTTTTTGTTTGTTGAACCACCTCAGTCACCTTAATTTCTGACAGGGATGAAAACGAGGCTGTGAGGGACTGAAGTACAGCGCGTTTACAAAAAACTTACCGATTGTTTGTGTGAAGAAACTAGACAAAAACTCAGTTAAACTGTTTTGAAAGTTGTGAAGATTACATAGTCTTGGACTTTCGCCGTTGTAAAGACTGTCCGTTAATCGTCACAGCCTCGTTTTCATTCGCGTTAAATTCAATATGGCGTCTAATGTTGTGTGCACACCAAACGCGAAGCGAATATTTGCATCGTACTCGCTCTAGTTTACTCGCGGGATGTTTCTCCTGTCAAAAAATAAATAAATAAAATAAGTGATTCTCCGGACATGTCAATACGCTCTTTGCTGATTGGCTTGCCTGACAACGCATCTTGCAAATTTTCCGCCCACGTGGAAATTTTTAAGCTTAAGCAGAAGACGCAATGGACCCTTTTCACAAGCCTGTGATGACGCGTTTTAATGGTCATCATCATCATAAATCCTTTAAACTTTTTTAGAGTTTGATTTTTAAAAATATGTATGTGCATTTATAACACTATACTTTGTGTTATACCACCTTTTCATCAAGTTACAAAAAATCTAGTTAAGGCTATGGGAGGGTGTCTCTAATGCCGCGTCTATAGGAGGGACGGTAAATTTGACATTGTTCTCTCTTCTGATTGCCGATATCAGTCTCTCTGAATTTTTTTCCTTTGATTAAAAGTTGTGAAAACACTATCGTGTAGTTTTTCTTTTGCTATTTGAGCAAATGTGAATGCAAAACATATATTTGTGGTACTCTCCCAATTCACTGCTCTCGGATTTTACCCAACTATGACAACTTCCGCTATGAGAAACCCGGAAATGTGAGAAAGGTCCATTGGAGCGTATATCGCACGTTCGTGGCAATCGCATTGACCAATTCGCGTTGACTTTGTGTGTAATCTACTAGTGATGGGAGAAACAAACCTTTTCAAAGCTTCGAATTGAACCAATTGCTTTGCAAAATGAGTCAGTGTTTCGAAACACCACACACTAGAGACGCCTGCCGGTCAAAAGTATGTAAATGTGACAAAAACTCAGGCTAAAACATGCATAAAAACAGCTTTTAAAAACCCATTGCAAATGCTTTATTGAACGTATAATACATTAAGTGCAATAAAAACAATAAAATAGAGATAGCCTTGTGGGCATCGCGCCAACACGTAGTGCCGTTGCTCTCCGGGTGTCCCGAGTTCGAGTCCTGGCTCGTTTCCTGTCATTGCTATACTGTCCTATCAAAATAAATGCGAAAATGCCAAAAATAAATCTATATATATATATATATATATAGGCTAGTATATAGGCTAGTAAGAGACTTAACTACTTCTCATCCTTTTAATTACACAATTGCCTCTACAAATTTGTCTACAAATTAATGAAACCGATCCGAGATCAGGTAAAAACCATAGACTGATTCAGTAGTTTGCCACTGGGGGGCAATCTCAATGAGCTCGCATGATTGACAGGTTTACAAAGATCACCCCCCAGTGGCAAACCATTAGAATTTCTAAATGTTTCAAAACAGTTTTAACGTAATGAAGCCTTGTTTACTAAAATCACATGACTTTGGCACTTTGATACACACTCCAAACCACTGTTTCGAATCAATTGATTCACAAAAGTTTCAAAGCTTCACGAAGCAGTACTTCGAAAGCACCCATCACTATAATCTACTACTTACACGAATAGTTAAATTCGCTTTTGGTGTGAACACATCATAACCTGATGTGCCGGAAATGGGTTTTCATACTAATGCGGTGTGCACACCAAATGCGAAGCGCTCTAGTTTGCTCCAGTATATCACTTGCGTGAATAAAAACATTAAAAAAGAGAAAAAAATAATCATTTTGATTGACCAGACGTGTCAATAAGCTTTTTGCTGATTGGCTTGTGCGACAACGCAGCATGCACATTTTCCCCTCAAGTTGAAATGTTTGAATTTGCACAGAAGACACAATTGAGGTGTATTTCACGTGTTCGTGGCAATTGCATCGCCCAATTCGCATTGACTTTGTGTGTATTTTACTATTTGCATGAATAATTAAATTTGCTTTTGGTGTGAACACATCATAACCTGACGTGGTGGAAACATGCTTTCATATTAATGCTGTGTGCACACCAAACGCGAAGCGAATATTTGCATCAAGGGACGCAATTCATGCGTTCATGACAGTTGGATTGCCCAGTTTGCATTGACTTTGTGTGTAATCTACTTCCGCAAATAATTAAATTCGCTTTTGGTGTGAACACACCATAACCTGACGTGGCGGAAATGCGCTTTCACCAAACACAAAGCAAATATTTGCATTGCGTACTCGCTTTAGTTTACTCACGGGATGTGAAGACACAATTGAGGCGTATTATTATGTGTTGTGATAAACTGATGTGCCGGAAACACGCTTTCATAATAATGCTGTGTGCACACCACATGTGACGCAAATATTTGTATCACTTGCGTGAATAAAATCATGTAATGCTTTCCTCCATTTTCATGTCAAACTGGACATGTCAATAAGTTCTTTGCTGACTGACAACACCTCATGCGAATTTTTCACTCAAGTTGTAATATTTTTTAACTTATCAGAAGACGTGATAACGCACATTTGCTGCAATGACATCGCCTGGCACAAATTGTAGTCTATTCGCATCTTTGCATTGACTTTCTATAATCTAAATAATTGAATTCGCTTTTGTTGTGCGCACACCATAAGAATGAAATCGTTCACTCAGAAATGAACATTCTGTCATTTACGCACCGTCCTGATATTACAAACTTGTTTGATGTTTTTTTTTTTTTCCAAATATAAGACATTTAGCTGCTTTAGTGTTTAGCAGGTAATAGCACTGCAAAATAGCACTGCTAAGCTTAAAAAAGTTGTGACCAAAATAAAATGACCAAAATAGCCTGTTTTTTAAAACAGGGCTGAATTTATTTGATTAACAATGCAGTAAAAACAGTAAAATTGTGAAATGTTATTACAATTTAGAATAGCTGTTTTCTATGTGAATATCTATTACTATGTAATTTATTTCTGTGATCAAAGCTGAATTTTCAGCATCATTACTCCAGTCGTCAGTGTCACATGATCCTTCAGAAATCACTCTAATATGCTGATTTGCTGTTCAACAAACACTTATGATTATTATTAATGTTGAAAACAATTGTGCTGTGGAAACCGTCATACATTTGTTTTTCAGGATTCTTCTGATGAATGTCCAAGTTCAAGGGCACAAGTTGTATGAATCACTTTGATGGTGCATTTTGTCCCTGTTGGAGTTAAATATCACCCATCCTCTTCACTTATCATTTGGAAGAAAGACAAATCCAACAGTTCTGGAATGACATACAGGTAAATGATTGCAGAATTTTTCATTAGTGTACTAAAAAAAAGGGATTTTACTGACGCACATTGCATTGCAATACGTTTCAAATTAGACGTGTCGGGAAAATTGCAGTTAAAAGGTACTAATTTAAGAAGTAGATCAGATTTCAGCATGAGACATTTATTGAGCCCAGCCACAGCTGTTTATTTCTGTGCACTTATACACAACAGACTGTGAAAAACCGGGACAACAAATAACAGCCCATCTCTCCAGGCCAAAATGAGTGTTTCATCATGGGTGGAGGAGAGGACAATGGTGTCTCCTATTCTCCAGATAGCAGCTCAGTGGAAGCGGATTACGGGAGCGGGTCCAGTATGTAGGACGTGTCCCGGCAGAGGGACGTTGTGACAGTCACAGATACGGACTGTGATAAACAGAGAAAGCGAAAGGACGGTAAATCACTGTGATCTGACTCCACCGTCAGCATGTTGTAATGTAGGTCATGAGACTAATAATAAGACAGGAGTTGTCCTTGTTTCTGTGACTCAAAAAAAGTGACACTCCTTAAAGTTTAATTAGTCTCTGTGCTAAACTTTTCCCAAACACATTTGCCAGATTTATGGTAACAGTCATGCACGTTTTTTTTATAACTGTTACATCACTGAAAAACAACATTTTTGCCAATTTTCTTGAACACGTTCTTCCAAAATTCAATCCAAAATAAATAAACGTAATTAATTACATTTATTGTGGAACATACATATATTTTCAATAAAACTATTGTCTGTTAACTAAATAATACATAAATATTTAATACAATAATTATAAATTATATATGTATTTATAAAATTATATATATAATATATATAAACGGTAGCTTTGATACACACACACATCAAAATTAAAAAAAAAATTATACACAAAAATTATGCACACATAAAAATTGTATATATATTTATAATATTTAAATCTATATATTTGTAATACATTTTTATAATATTTGACAGTATTACTGTTTTTTACAGCTTTTCAAAAAAGAATATATATATATATATATATATATAAATGATACACACAATAATCTAAAAAATATTTTTAAAAATTATATATATATAAGCATACACAATATAAAAATATGTGTGTGTGTGTGTGTGTGTCTGTGTATTTTTATAGCTATAGTTTTACAGATGGTATTTTTATACAGTAATACCGTCAAATAATGTTCGCATTCTAAGTGACTGTTTAGTATTTGAACTAAACAGTTTAAAAAAAAAAAAAATTCCATTTACTTGAAATAGAAATCTTTTGCAACATTATAAATGTTTTCACTATCATTTTTGGATCAATTTAATGCATCCTTGCTGCATAAAATTATTGTTTTAAAAAAAGAATCTCTTTAATTTTTTTTTTTTTTTGCATACAGGTTCAAAAATAATGCATTGTGCCAGGTTTGATGATGTTTTTCTATTAAATAAAAACAGAACATGGGTTCAAAGCAACATGAAGGCGAATAAATGACTGAATATTCATTATTGAGTGTACAACTCTTTAAAACGGCACTTTTTTGATATAAAAGCTACTACAACGCTTACCAATTAGTTCTTTTTCTAGAACTAATGGATGACTTTTATTACTCTTAAAATGTGGCCGGTACTAATAATGAAGACTGGCAGGTCGTGTATTCAAACAAGCCGTAGGATTTCTGCGTGTTTCTCATCCTCCCCCATGGTATGTTCTCCTCCGGCCGTTGTTTTTCTTGCTGGTCGGTTGGGCTTGAGGCCACACTGGTCTGGTTTAATCTTCCTGCCACAATATATCACATTCCCCTGCTTGGACCATGGGTCTCTCCGCTCAGGCTGCCCGTTGACCCAACGGGGCTTTTCGTCAAACTCCCAAACAAACGGGCCTCTCTGGATAGCATCATGGTTATTTTCTCTGCTGTGACATGTTTTGGTTAAGGCCTTAAAAGGCCAGTGACAACTCCAATATTTCACTTGCTTTGCATGCTGTAAAACACTCTCTGGCATGATGATTTCAGTAAATCCAACTCGCGCACGCTCCGTTCCAAAACCTAGTAAGCTGCATCACAGCAGCTGTCGAGACTTTAGAATTCCAAAACTTTTTAGAATGTTTTTGAATTTTCGAATTTAAATTTTGAATTTACAACTCTCAGGCTAAAATGGTTTCTAATTAAAAAGAGACTATTTTACCCAATATATTTTTATGCTTATTTGTTTAAATGTTCAGCTCTCAAAGTTTTAGAATGGACAAACCAAAGAATGTTCTACATGAAGGTCAAAGGTCACTCATACTTCACATGGCGAATGCATCAGAGGTCACGGCAGCGGCAGCTCTAATCTGCTAACCAGCTCCTGGACTCATCAATCAGGGTTCACGGGTCAAAGGGAAACTGCTGCAGGTTAACGGCATGAACACTTGCTAAAATGCACCAGCTGTCACTGCAGACTTCTTGCAATTTTGCACATCGTTTAAGAACTTTTTAAGCATAAAGTGCAAAAAAGCCACGTCCCGAAGAAAACGAATTAGCTATTTTTCAGTAAATCTAGAGTAACCTTTGTGACATTTTGTGTTTGCTTGACATTAAGATCAATGTTATTCACAAACCTTTCCACTTTACCTTTAGAAAGGGGAAGATGTAGTGAATTCCCCTTTTAGATGCTTCTGTTTATCACACTGTGAAACTAAACTAAACACCAACGTATTTATAGATATGAAAATGGAAACACCCACGCACCCACGCATTCTTCATTAGTGATTGATTAATGTATTGTCACATGGTCTAAATTACTATGCATATAGACTCAAAACAACAAATGTCACATTTCACCCCCGAAAAATATAAATATTAGATTTTGCGTTGAGAAAAAAAAAACTATAATAGTCTATTCTATCGTATTATTATATATTATATTATATATTATTTTCATGCCAATTAAGCATGTAAAAATAAAAAGTCTATCATTGTTTTTTGCAATAAGTAATGATAATTATATTTTTTAAATAATGTCAAGAATTAGTTAGCAAATCATGTCACAATGCAAAAAAAAATCTAAAAATATAACAAAAAATTATCTTACTATATAAATTAAATATAATATAAATATTAATTCTTACGTGATTTTTTTGGGTTAAAATAAGACCTGGACATGACAAACAGAATTATATATATATATTTTATATATTTATTTTATTATAATATATATGTGTGTGTATATATATATATATATTTTTTTTTTTTGTTAAAAATATCTTTTCATTTTAGTTTTATTTAAAATTGCAACCATACTATAAAAATGATACAATACTATAAAAACAATATATTTTTGTTTTTGCAACACAGTAATTAGAATGATATTTTTCACATTACAGCATGAAAAATTTGAAGATAATGTCAATGCAATAAATAAATAAATAAAGATTTAAATCTAAAAATGTAAAAAAATCACATTATGGCGAGAAGAATTAGTGGGAAAATAATGTCACAATTGCATAAAATTAAACAAAATAAAACTTTAAATCTAAAAATGTAAGAAACATTCTTAAATATAAATAAATACATTTAAAAAAAAATTATTTAAATATAAAATCTTGTGTTGATTTTAGACTGAAATAAGACCTGGAAATGACAAAAAGAATATTAGAATATTTTCTTTTCATTTTTTTTTTTTGTTTGTTTTAAACCACAACCATCAAAGCATGTGCCGTTTGTTATAAATGTGAAATAAAACCTGGACATGATAAATAGAGGAAAATATTAGCATATTTTCATTTTTGTTTAAAAATCTCAAACCTACTTTCTCACAATAGTCATGAGAATAATGTGTTTCACATTATGGCAAAAGAATTACTGAGAAAATAATGTCACAATTGCATGAAATAAAATAAATTAAAATAAAATAAAACTTTAAATCTAAAAATGTAAGAAACATTCTTAAATATAAATAAATTATTAAAAAAATTAATTTAATTAAAATCATGTTGATTTCAGACTGAAATAAGACCTGCAAATGACAAAAAGAATAAACTATTAGAAAATATTTTTGTTTTGTTTAAACCCACAAGCATCAAAGCACATGACATATGTTAAACATGACATATGTTTTTTTCTTTAGGTTGTTTTTCATATTTTCCATGTCTATGTCACGCTACAATCTAATGTTCACAGAAAATTCCCACTGTATCCATTGCAGAAGTGTTTAGCGGCAGAGATTTAGCATGCTTTACAACCCCGGCTTACAGCGGTTTAACCACATGCTGGACTTCACCAGCAAAACGTTGGATGTCAGTGAGTGACACATGTTTATCCCCGTTACGAGCGCATACTGTCACATCAGCAGCGTGGGCCGAGCGGTCAACCACGCTAGGCTATATGGAATCGCTGCGATTTCATCACTGTACGGCCACAATTGAGGAACTCGGTCACCACATTGTGGCATCAAAAATTAGTGGGTTCAACTTCAGGTTTGAGTTCGTCTTCAGAGCCGGAGGCTTTTCTGCTGACGTGACCTTGTATGGTATATAATCTAGTGAACCGCAGAGAGGTGTAACGGTGGTGAGGAACAGGTTGTGAGTCCTCAGGGCCTCAGACTGACCACACGACGGAAGAACAGCAAGTGAACGAAAAGATGAACTGAGTCAGACGCGTGGGCTTTCACTAAAAGAAATTCCCCTGAGCTAATTAAACAAACGTCAGAGGCAAATAATGCTGAGCCATAATGAAGAATCAGTGACATTTACGTTTGTTTTCTTCTTACCAGAATGAGTACAAAAACACTTGCTCAAATGCACATGATTTTTTCTGTCATTTCTGATGGTTGAGTGTCAATAAGAGCCAAGTGATGGTTTATATTAAACTGTAGGATGACGCAGGATGACTCTCTTGGCTGGGTGAAGATGCTATTTTTGTAAATTGCTTGTTTTTGCAAACAAAACAGTAATTGAGAATACACATGTGAAGGGAATGCTAAATAATCAAAAATTTGTGATGTGAATCAAACACATTTTTCATCATTTGCTCATTTGTGAACTTGTATTGAGTCATCTTAAAGGTAAAGCGTGTCATTTTTACACTAGTATTCAAATATTTGGGGTCAATTTGACTTTTTTTTTTAAAGAAATGAATATTTATATTCAGTAAGGATGCATAACATTTATCAAGTGACAGTAAAGACATTTGTAAATAAATAAATAAATGCTTTAAATTCAAAATTTCTTAAATATATATATATAGATATATATATTAAAAACATAAATCCCTTTAAAATCCCTTTAAAACAATATATCGTTGTTGTTTTTGGAATACAATAATTGGAATGATATTTTTTCACTTTATGGCAAGAAAAATTTGTGAGAAAATAATGTCACAATGCAGTAAATAAATACATTTAAAGATCTAAGAAAAATTCTTAAATATAAATAAAATATATATTTATAAAAATATAAATCCCTTTAAAACAATATGTCATTGTTGTTTTTGGAATACAGTAATTAGAATGAGATTTTTCATATTATGGCAAGAAAAATTAGTGAGAAAATAATGTCATAATGCAATAAATAAATAAATAAAATAAATAAATAAATCTAAAAACGTAAGAAACATTCCTAATTATAAATAAAATATATATTTATAAAAATATAAATCCCTTACAAATCCCTTTTTTACATTATGGAAAGAAAAAATAGTGAGAAAATAATGTCACAATGCAATAAATAAATCTAAAAATGTAAGAAAAATTCTTAAATATAAATAAAATGTATATTTACAAAAATATAAGTCCTTTTTTATAATTTTGGAATGAAATAAACACTAGACATGATGAATAGAGAGAAATATTTGAATATTTTCATTTTTGTTTTGAACACACAGAAAACGTGAATGATAAATAATCAGATATTTGTGTTGTGAATCAAACACATTTCGCTCATCATTCGCTCATTTGTGAACTTGTATTGAGTCATCTTAAAGGTAAAGTGTGTCATTTTTATACTAACATTCAAATATTTGGGGTCAAGTTTAGTTTCGAAAAGAAATTAATATTTATATTCAGTAAGGATGCATAACATTTATCAGAAGTGACAGTAAACACATTTATGATGTAGCAAAAGATCTCTATTTCAAATAAATTATGCTCTTTCTATTCATCGAAGAATCCTGAAAAATAAAATGCATCACAGTTTCCACAAAAATATGAAGCAGCATGATTGTTTTCAACACGAGAACATCAAAAATGTTTGTTAAGCAGCAAATCAGCATATAAGAATGAATTCTGAAGAATCATGTGACATTGAAGACTGGAGTAATGATGCTGAAAATGCAGCTTTGATCACAGGAATAAATTACATTTTAACAGATGAAAACTGCTGTTTTGAATAATATTGCAGAATTTTACGATTTTTACTGTATTTTTAAAACGCAGCCTTGCTGGGCAGAAGAGACTTCTTTCGGAACATTAAAAACGTCTCACCAACCCTAAACTTTTCAGAATTCTTTCTTATCCCATAGCCTTGAAGTAAAGATCAAAAGACTATTATAGGACATATCATTTCATGATGCCAGTAAGTTCTAACTGCACAAGCACCAATCACATTTTCTTCAGAAGTCAAGGTAATTTTGCTATTCCAGTTGCTTTCCCCACTAATGGTGCAGAAATTACACACTGCACCTTTAAATAGCTGATGAGTTCATACTGAGCCTGTGTGCAATGAGTTTTGTTCAAAAGCAAAAGCAAAAGTTATCTGGAGAATCACATGCAGTTTGATAACCCTACTGATAATGTTTGCAAACTGTTTTTTATGTAGCATTGTGTTATCATTAGTGAATTTTCCCCTACTTTTCCCCTACTGACCTCTGAAGCAAAACTAAAAGCTAGGTGTGTGGGCCGATCTGGAACGGCTGTACAGTGTAATGTACCTTTTTCTCGGGAAACCGGTGGCTCTGAATCAAAAACTGGGAATTCACAGTCACCGCAGTGAGGCGGAAGTTCTTCTGCAAGCGTAGGATTACAGAGCCTGTGGTCACAAGACATATAAATATTGATTTCTTCGAGGAACACACCCAAGGTAAAAGCATTACCATTCCAGAGTCCAAGCTTCCTGCTGTATAAGGCTGTGTGTCACAGCCCTTATATATCACTTAATAAACAATGTTCTACATTGTAGAAGTTTCAAGAACATTAAAATGTTCTGATTATGTCATGATTAGAACATTAAGGTTCTTAAAACGTTTTTCTTTTTTTTTTTCAATGTTATACTAACTTTGTTTTCACCAAAATAAAGTGTTTATTTAAGGACCAAATTTACTTCACAAGGCAAATGAGCACAATTCCAGAAAAGAGCTGATGGGAGGGAAAATCCTGTGTGTCATTTACTGAGAATGTGCATATTAAAGAACACAGACGCAACAGATCATTTCCATAATGACCAGCACAATCTAGAGTAGTGCAAATTACTGCCTGCTTTTTTGGGTGTTAAATAATGACGCACATACCATTTGATATGTGCAAACATTAGTAAATCTCTCCTCCTATCAATTTTGCGTCTGAAAATTAAACTCTTACAAATGCATACTCAATAAGGTCAGGCACAAAAATAACTGTGTCCATGCCTTTTCAGTGCTAATCCTGACAGTAGGGTCTAAAGGTGCCCCAGGGTAAAAGGCCCCTTTGATATTATTTTCCCCTAAACCACTAGATGGCAGAAAAATATTTTTCAAAACATCGGTTTTTCAAGATGCACGTGCAAATTTGGCTGATCCTTGACTCGATCGCTGGCAGCAGCACAAAGTCGATCTAATATTTGATGTTTTTAAAAATGGTGTAGATTTAAGTAGCAAATGAGAATCGCTAAAATGATTCAATATATCTTGAGACAAATGTCTTCTTAATGATTTTCAGTTTTGTTTTAGATAATTAAAACAGCAGTTTTTAAACAATGAAAGAACATGTAAAAGTATGGTATTTGGGGTAAAAAAGCACCCCTGCTGTTGAGGCTAAAAGGCACAATAATTAACGTGATAATTAATAGAAGGCTGACTTTTCCATTTGTTGACATGACATTGTTAGATTCAGATTGTAAATATGATATATGTTGGGTGTAATAATCACCATGTTTATAATAAAACCATATTTAAAAACATGCTATTAAAGGAGAAGTCCACTTCCAAAACAAAGCTTTACATATAATGTACTCACCCCCTTGCCATCCAAGAGGTTCATGTCAAGAAATTATGTTTTTTGAGGAAAACATTTCAGGATTTTTCTCCATATAATGGACTGATATGATGCCCCGATTACTTTTTCATGTCAAACGCTCGTCTTGTCTCGCTCTGCCTGAAATCTGTTTTGTTCCGGTTCATGACAGTTAGGGTATGTGGAAAAACTCCCATCTCATGTTCTCCTTCAACTTCAGAATCACCCTATATCGCTGTTTTACATTTTTTTTGTTATTTTTTGTTTGATCATCTTTGCATGTTCACTTTGCAAAGACTGTGTTGGTACTTCTGCAGCGATGCAGGATGATTTTGAAATGATTTTTGAAGTTGAGGAAGAAAATATGATTGGAGTTTTTCGACATACCCTAACTTGAACCAGAATACACAGAGTTCAGGGAGAGCAAGACAAGACGAGTATTTAGTATTTAAATTGTATACCCTTCTTTCTTGGCTGGGATTGTTTACAACTGCATTTGGGATCGTTTGAAGCCGCATTTAAACTGCATTTTGGAAGTTCAAAATCGGGGCACCATATCAGTCCATTATATGGAGAAAAATGCTGAAATATTTTCCTCAAAAAACAATTTCTTTACAACTGAATAAAGAAAGACATGAACATCTTGGATGACAAGGGGGTGAGTACATCATCTGTAAATTTTTGTTCTGGAAGTGGACTTCTCCTTTTAATTATTGGAAACCACTAGATGGCAGAAAAATCTGACCTTTCCATTTGTTGACATGACATTGTTAGATTCAGATTGTAAATATCATATATTATGTTGGGTGTAAATCTTAGAGATAATCACCATGTTTAGAATGAAATCATTATATTTAAATACATGCTATCAATCATATCATGTAATAACATATAATTTGTTGTTACTACTGTAAATCTATATTCACTTAATGGAAACCACTAGATGGCAGAAAAATGTGGCGTAGCACTTTCAAAAACATCTGCTTTTCAAGATGCATGTGCAAATTTGGCTGATCCTTGACTCGATCGCGGGCAGCAGTGCAAAGTCGTTTCTGTGTTTACTTGATCTAATATTTAATGTTTTTAAAAATGTTGTAGATTTGAGTAGCAAATGGGAATCACTCAAATACTTGAATATATCTTAAGACAAAGGTTTTCTTAATGATCTCAACCCCTTGCCATCCAAGACGTTCATGTCTTTCTTTCTTCAGTTGTAAAGAAATTATGTTTTTTGAGGAAAACATTTCAGGATTTTTCTCCATATAATGGACTGATACGGTGCCCCGATTTTGAACTTCCAAAATGTAGTTTAAATGCAGCTTCAAATGATCCCAAATGCAGTCGTAAACGATCCCAGCCAAGGGTCTTATCTAGCGAAACGATTGGTTATTTTCATAAAAATAATACAATTTATATACTTTTTCATGTCAAACGCTCGTCTTGTCTTACTCTGCCTAAGAATCTTGTCTTGAAGTTACTTAAAGGTTCCTAAAATGTTTTTACAAAGTTCTAACTTTATTTTCACCCAAATTGAAATGTTATATAAACACTTATTTTTTAATATTCTAAAGAATGTGCAAACAACATCATGTGGATGTTCTGAGAATGTTGTTCTGAGAATGCTTTCTCTCTATGTTATGAGAAAGTACAATTTTTAATAAATTTATAACAACATCCCATAAACTTTACTTTATGCTCACGTTCATAAAACTTCTTAAAAACGTTACAGTGAATGTTCCCTGTTAGCCCTGAGCCTCTTTGATCTTCCTGAAGTTCTGAGGAAGATATAAATGTTTTGGTTTTTCATCATGGAGTAAGCTCTCTAATCCTCATGTATTTCTTTGTGGGGTTTTCTATGATTATTATGCCTACGGGCACATGTAGGAGTCTAAGGGACTTTCCTCTGAAAAAGAAAAGGAGACGATTCCTGACAGCACCTTCCTGCTTCCTGATTTCCTGGACACCTGTGAATGTTTGAGGAGCGAGCAGTGGTGCGTATAAAGCGATGGCCGCTAGAGGTCTTTCACTATGACGTGTGCATGGAAAGGGGAATCACAACTCATGCTTTACTCAGGACGGCCTTGACATTTCATGAACTTGAACACTAATAAAACTGTCATTACAGAGTTAAAGGTCTGTCACATTTCACCCTGCACAAAATATCTTAGAAAATTCCAGCTAATTTTCCCTACATCAGATGGTCCTCATCGTTTATAAATCCCATTTATTTATTTGTTTATAATTGGCTTTTTATGAAAAATAACTGATGTAATACAGCTGGATATTCATTCTGCAAAAAAATGCATCATTGGTCAAGAGTGCTATGAGCGCCATCATGTGGAGAAAACATTTTATGCTCTTCTGTTAATCTATCAATCTATCTATCTACATTTTTGTTTAGACAGAGACCAAGTCTTGACTACAAAAACAGAGTAGTTTTACTGTGTTCACTTGTTTTGCTCAGGCAACATCACAAAAATGTAGCATTTGAGTTCGAAATATATGTTTAAAAGCATCATTGCTCAAAAAAAGTGTTTATGCAATTAGACAATTGACTCAAAACTAAATTTACTCAGATACATCTTGTGACAACTAGTCCCGGTCACTCTTACAATAGCCACTCTTGCAGTAAGCTAATTTATTAAAATAATATAGCCATTCAAAAGTTTGGGAACGGTAAGATTTTTATAGCATTTTTTATTTTTAAAGATGTCTGCTACGCTCATCATAGTCGCATTTATTTGATTAAAAATCAAATAAAAAACAGTAATATTGTGAAATATTAATGCAATTTAAAATAGCAGTTTTCTAATCAAACATGTTTAAAATGTAATTTATTTCTGTGATGCAATGCTGAATTTTCATCAGTCATTACTCCAATCTTCAGTGTCACATGATCCTTCAGAAATCATTTGAATATGCTGACTCTGTTTAATTTTCACATTTTAAATTTGTAAACTTTTTTGGAACCTGTGATACTTTTTCAAGATTCTTTGATGAATAAAATGTTAAAAACACAATATAATATGTAACAACATACACTAGCGTTCAAAAAATTTGGGGCCAGTTTTTTTTTTTTTTAAAGAAATTAATATTTTTATTCAGGAAGGATGTGTCAAACTGATAAAAAGTGACCGTAAAGACTTATTTTGTTAGAAAATATTTATATTGTGAATAAATGCAATGCATTTAAATGCAAAGAATCCTGAAATTAAAAATGATCACAGGTTCAAAAAAAAAAAAATTAAGCAGCACAAGAGTTTCCAACACTGATAATAAATCAGCATATTAACATGATTTCTGAAGGATCGTGTGACACTGAAGACTTGAGAAACGGCTTACGAAAATTCAACTCTGCCATCACAGGAATAAATTATATGTATATGATTATGTAAAGAAAATATTATTTATTACCAAAATATGTGTGACGACCCTATTTCTCAAATGCACTCAGACACACTTTTCCTTAAGTGGCCTCTATTTTGTTCCATTTCTGTCATCAGAGTTTCTGCGTAGTAAAACAGGCCACAAACTTCTCGCTTACATTCAGTGAAATATAAACCACTACCTCAGACACTCCTCGGTTAAGCCACACAGTTCCGTTCATCACGATTTCACCCAAACCGCCTTAGTGGGCACTTCCTGCGGTCTCTGGAGACGCGTGGGTCACTCTTTTCTTGTGTTGGTGAATAAATAGTTAATGAGGGCCTTGTTTACTTGGGCGATTGGACACTGACACAGCAGATGTCACCTGAGATAGTCTGAGATAAGACAAACCAACCACACACAAGGTTGTTTTTCTGTCAGAGTGGGGACTTTCCATTGACTTCCATTGTTTCACACCGAGCTAATGCTATTTTATACCCTAAAACTACACCTGACCATTAGACAGAGATATAGATAGATAGATAGATAAATAGATAGATACATAGATAGATAGATAGATAGATAGACAGATAGATAGATAGATAGATAGATAGACAGATAGATAGATAGATAAATAGATAGATACATAGATAGATAGATAGATAGATAGACAGCTGCATTGCAGAAAGTACAATGAAGGGTCAGCACAGTCTAACAGAGGAGATGAGATGACTGAATTGTTTGATCCTCTAAAGTACACCAATGAACACACACACACACACACACACACACACACACACACACACACACACACACACACACACACAGAGTAAGCGCTTGCCTGAGGTCAGTGAAAGTGAAACACATCCCGTCTCACTCTGGAAGAGTTTGGATGCCAATTCCTGCCCCTTCAATTATTAACGACAGCTTCATTCATTAAACATCTAGCTCTGGCTGAAATCATTAAACTATCACAAACACATAAATGTCACTAATGGATGCTGAATCTCTGAGGGTTAAACTTAGATGAGTAACACAGTAGATTGCCTTCGGGAAAGACCAGCTTCTGAGTAAATGCCCTAAAACAGTAAAAAAATTGGGTACTTTTACAGGGCAGTAGCTCACAATTTTAAACAACTGTGAGTTTATATCTCACAATTCTTACTTCTTTTCTCAGAATTGTGAGATATAAACTCGCAACTGCGTGTTGTAAAAGCAGAATTGTAAGATAAAAATGTGCAATTCTGAAAAAAAGTCTGAATTTCACAGATTTAAACTCACAATTACAAGTTATTAAATCAGAATTGCGTGTAATATAAACTCACAATTGCAAATTATAAAGTCAGAATTATGCGAGATATAAACTCGCAGTTGTGATAAATAAAGTCAGAATTGCGAGATATAAACCTGCAATTGCACGTAACACGGTCAGAAATGTGAGATACACGTGCAATTCTATAAACTTGCAATTACAAGTTATAAAGTCGGAACTGTGAGTTATAAACCTGCAGTTATCAGAACTAAAGTCAGAGTTATAAAGTCAGAATTATGCAAGATAAAAAAAAAAAGTGCAATTCTGAGGAAAAAGTTTTTCAGATTTAAACTCGCAATTAGGAGTTATGAAGAATAAATTGTAAATCACATTTTGGACTTTTCCTCGCAATTCTGGCTTCTTTTTTTTAGAATTGTGAGATAGAAACTCGCAATTGTGTGTTAAGTCAGAATTACATGGGATATAAATTCACAATTGTGCATTGTTAAGTCAGAATTACGCTCATAATATAAATTTGCATTTTATAAAGACAAAATTACGCAAGATAAAAATGTGCAGTTCTGAGAAAAATCTCTGAAAATAGCAGATTTAAACTCACAATTACAAGTAATGAAGTCAGAAATGTGGAAAACAAACTCTCAATTGCTTTCTATAAAGTCAGAATTATGTAAGATAAAAATGTGCCATCTGAGAAAAAAGTCAGAAATTGTGAGAATTGGGCAAGATATAAACTTGCAATTACAAGTTATAAAGTCAGAACTGTCAGTTATAAACTCGCAGTCATGAGAAATAAATTCAGAATTGTGAGTTATAAAGTCAAGTAAGAGAGATATAAACTCATAATTGTGAATTATAAAGTCGGAATTATGCGAGAAATGAACTCGCAATTGAGAGTTAAGTCAAAATTACACATGAACTCAAAATTGCGAATTACAAAGTCAGAATTAGGCAAGATATAAATTCGCAGTTTCGAGTTACTAAGTCAGAATTACGCTAAATATAAACTCGCAACTCGCAATAAAAGCATGCAATTTTGAGAAAATTGTGCAAAATATAAAATCACAATTCCATTTCATAAAGTCAGAATTATGCAAGATAAAAATGTGCAATTCTCAGAAAAAAGTCTGAATGTTGAAGATTATTGTAACTCACAATTTTGACTTTTTCTCACAGCTGCAAGTTTATATCTCACAATTCTGACTTTTTTTTTTTTTCAACAATTCTGGCCTTCGAGATTTAAAATTGCAATTGCAAGAATTATGTGAGATATGACAATCGTGTCATAAGGTCAAAATCGCAGTTGTGAGAAATAAAGTCAGAATTTCAAGATTTAAACTCGCAATTGTGCATTATAATGTCAGAATTGATCAAGATACTTGCAATTACAAGTTATAACGTCGGAACTGTGAGTTATAAACCTGCAGTTATCAGAACTAAAAGTTATAATTGTGAGTTATAAAGTCAGAATTATGCAAGATAAAAAAAGTGCAATTCTGCGAAAAAAAAAGTCTGAATTTCACAGATTTAAACTCCCAATTAGGAGTTATGAAAAATAAATTGTAAATCACATTTTGGACTTTTTCCTTGCAATTCTGTCTTCTTTTCTCAGAATTGTGAAATAGAAACTCGCAACTGTGTGTTAAAAAGTCAGACTTGCAAAATAAAAACAAAGCCTTGCAAAGTCTTAAAAAAAAGTCAAAACCTCAGAACTGCCACTATTTCTCAGAATTTTATATTGTGAAATTGTGAGTTTGTGAGTTTAAATCTTGCAATTCTGACTTTTTCACAATTGCAAGTTAATATCTGGCAGTTCTGACTTTATAACTCACAATTGCATGTTTATATCACACAGCTTTGAAAACAAGTCAGAATTGCGGAAAAAAAGTCAGTGATTGTAAGCTAAAAAGTTACAATTACCTTTTTTATTTTTCATTCAGTGGCGGAAACAAGGCTTCCATACCCTGCTCTAGAGTTGCACAAACTCTAATAAACTCTAGCGTTCAGGTCCCAAACAATAACATTTTTCTCCAGGCTTCTTTAGACTTCAGTCGATCACTCTAAATTTAATAATGCGCTTGCTTTTCCCTCGTTCTGATGATGCATCCTTATTTAATAGATTATTAAAATGTCAGTGCTATTTATAATCACACATTGTGTTTTCTAACGCAAGCAGTTCGTTGGCAGTGCTAAAGTAAGCAGAAAAGAGCTGAAGTGCGACTCGAGCCTCTCAGCGGAGGATTAATCGTGTCTAATGCCTTATTGATAAACAAATAGCGACGGCTGGCAATAAAAGTGAGTTAAAGCGTATTGTGGCAGGCTTTCATAGCTCAGACCGATCCCCCGAGAGCAATATTGATTGGACAGTCATTTCTGTGCGGCGTGTTGCTGTCACTGACTGAAGTTTATGACTGCGACGTGTGTTTGCATGACTTCACAAACAAACCACCTCATTTAGAAAACTAGAGGACTTTCATGTAGAATCACTTTTGTATAAAGTGCATATAATAAATACTATTTGTTAAAAATAGGGCTGAACGATATGACCTAAAATTAAAATTATTATTAATTGAATGTTTTACCTCAATTGCGATTAATAAGCGATTATTTTTATTTTTTTTAATTTACTACTGTAAACAAAAGCTTGCAATGCTTGCCCCGCCTCTGTGGTCTTCTGATTGGTCCACTGTTTTGGAACTGACACTGATGAACGGCGCTGCGTGTCAAAGTTTAAATTCTGGTAACTCAACACGGTGTCTTAAAAGCTTAAGACGCTGCAAAACACACAAGCGTACAGCGCCAACTACAGAGTGTATGTAGTATGTTTTTAATGGGACAGTATTGTTAATACTGTCCCAGGATTTAAAGAATAATATACCCAACAAGAAAAAATTACATCTGTTAGAGGTTCTGAATTTTGGTTTTGATTACTTTTTGATGAATTGTCCAGCCCTAGTTAAAATATCAAATGATTTCATGGGAATATCTGGCTATTTCTGAATGATCATCTAGCAGCTTAATGGTGTCATTCCACCAACAAACATTCAAAACATTGGGATGCTGAACAGAAAGAATGAGTGTGGTTACTAAATGAGTTACTGTGTTGAAAATGGGAAAAAGAAAATGGACTGGCTGAAAAAGTAGAGAAAAAGTTATGAGAAAATAGTTTGGAGAAAAAAAGAAAATGGGAAAATAAGTGAGGATAAAGAACGAGGGTGAAAATAAATTGGAAAATGGGAGAAGAAATAAATAGGGGAAAAATGGTGGAAAAGTAGGAAGAAAACAGGAAAATAGAAAAAAATGAGAAAGTGGAAGAAAATAGGGGGAAAGTTGAATGAAAGAAATAGTGAGAAATTCATTGGGGAAAAAAAGCAGGAGAAAATGGGGAAAAACTGGAAGTACAGTGGGTACGGAAAGTATTCAGTAAATTTTTCACTCTTTGTTATATTGCAGCCATTTTCTAAAATCAAGCTTAAGTTAATTTTTTCTCCTCATTAATGTACACACAGCACCCCATATTGACAGAAAAACACAGAATTGTTGACATTTTTGCAGATTTATTAAAAAAGAAAAACTGAAATATCACATGGTCCTAAGTATTCAGACCCTTTGCTCAGTATTTAGTAGAAGCACCCTTTTGATCTAATACAGCCATGAGTCTTTTTGGGAAAGATGCAACAAGTTTTTCACACCTGGATTTGGGGATCCTCTGCCATTCCTCCTTGCAGATCCTCTCCAGTTCTGTCAGGTTGCATGGTAAACGTTGGTGGACAGCCATTTTTAGGTCTCTCCAGAGATGCTCAATTGGGTTGAAGTCAGGGCTCTGGCTGGGCCATTCAAGAACAGTCACGGAGTTGTCGTGAAGCCATTCCTTCGTTATTTTAGCTGTGTGCTTAGGGTCACTGTCTTGTTGGAGGGTAAACCTTCGGCCCAGTCTGAGGTCCTGAGCACTCTGGAGAAGGTTTTCATCCAGGATATCCCTGTACTTGGCCGCATTCATCTTTCCCTCAATCGCAACCAGTCGTCCTGTCCCTGCAGCTGAAAAACACCCCCACAGCATGATGCTGCCACCACCATGCTTCACTGTTTCCCTGGTTTTCTCTACAGATACCGCTTAGAATTAAGGCCAAAAAGTTCTATCTTGGTCTCATCAGACCAGAGAATCTTATTTCTCACCATCTTGGAGTCCTTCAGGTGTTTTTTAGCAAACTCCATGCAGGCTTTCATGTGTCTTGCACTGAGGAGAGGCTTCCGTCGGGCCACTCTGCCATAAAGCCCCGACTGGTGGAGGGCTGCAGTGATGGTTGACTTTCTACAACTTTCTCCCATCTCCCGACTGCATCTCTGGAGCTCAGCCACAGTGATCTTTGGGTTCTTCTTTACCTCTCTCACCAAGGCTCTTCTCCCCCGATAGCTCAGTTTGGCCGGACGGCCAGCTCTAGGAAGGGTTCTGGTCGTCCCAAACGTCTTCCATTTAAGGATTATGGAGGCCACTGTGCTCTTAGGAACCTTAAGTGCAGCAGAAATTTTTTTGTAACCTTGGCCAGATCTGTGCCTTGCCACAATTCTGTCTCTGAGCTCTTCAGGCAGTTCCTTTGACCTCATGATTCTCATTTGCTCTGACATGCACTGTGAGCTGTAAGGTCTTATATAGACAGGTGTGTGGCTTTCCTAATCAAGTCCAATCAGTATAATCAAACACAGCTGGACTCAAATGAAGGTGTAGAACCATCTCAAGGATGATCAGAAGAAATGGACAGCACCTGAGTTAAATATATGAGTGTCACAGCAAAGGGTCTGAATACTTAGGACCATGTGATATTTCAGTTTTTCTTTTTTAATAAATCTGCAAAAATGTCAACAATTCTGTGTTTTTCTGTCAATATGGGGTGCTGTGTGTACATTAATGAGGGAAAAAAAATGAACTTAAATGATTTTAGCAAATGGCTGCAATATAACAAAGAGTGAAAAATTTAAGGGGGTCTGAATACTTTCCGTACCCACTGTAAAGAAAGTAGAAGAAAGTGGGGAAAAGGTGGAAAAAAATACATCTGGAGAATGGACGGAATGAGCGTAGTTATTAAATGTGTTGAAAATGGGGGAAAAAAAATGGATTGAGCGAAAATTTGAGGAAAAAAGATAGTTGTAAGAAAATAGTTTGGAACAAAGTGGAACAAAATAAATTGGGAAAAATGGAGGGAAATAGGAAGAAGTAGGAAAAATAGAAATGAATGATCATCTAGCAGTCTAATGGTGTCATTCCACCAACAAATATTCAAAACATTGGGATGCTGAACAGAAAGAATGAGTGTGGTTACTGAATGAGTTACTGTGTTGAAAATGGGAAAAATGGAATGGACTGGCTGAAAAAGAAGAGAAAAAGTTATGAGAAAATAGTTTGGAGAAAAAAAGAAAATGGGAAAATAAGTGAGGATAAAGAACGAGGGTGAAAATAAATTGGAAAATGTAAGAAGAAATAAATAGGGGAAAATGGTAAGAAGAAAACAGGAAAATGAAAAAAAATGGGAAAGTGGAAGAAAATGGGGGGAAGTTGAATGAAAGAAATAGTGAGAAATTCATTGGGGGAAAAAGCAGGAGAAAAGTGAAGAAAGTGGGGAAAAGGTGGAAAAAATATATTTGGAGAATAGAAGGAATCAGTGTAGTTATTAAATATGTTGAAAATGGGAAAAAAGAAAATGGATTGGGTGAATATTTGAGGAACAAAGATAATTGTGAGAAAATAGTTTGGAACAAAGTGGGACAAAATAAATTGGGAAAAATGGAGGGGAATATGAAGAAGTAGGAAAAATAGAAAAAGTGAGAAAAATGCAAGTTGGGAGAAAATGGATTGGAAAAACTGAAAAAAAATGGGGAAAGAATGCAAAGAAAGGGTGGGAGAAAATAAGGAAAAAGGTACAGTGAAAAAAATAGCTGAAAATAGATCAGAAATAAGTGGGAAGAAAAAAGTGAGAGAAAATGGGAAGAAAGTAGGAGACAATATACTGGTAAAAAGTGGGGAGAAATTAGTACTGACCAAAATGGGACGAAAAGATTGGGGAGGAAAGGGGAAAAAGTAGGAAGAAAGTATGAAAAATAATTTGAAAAAAAAAAAAATGGGAGAAAATTGGGAGAAATGCAGTGAAAAATGAAAGCTGGGAAACCTAGGAAAACAGTGAACGGTGGCCAATATGCAGTTAAAGTGGTAATTACAGGAGAAATATGTCAAAGCCATTTTTATGTGCCAAACCTCCCGCTGCCAGTTGGTGGCGCTATGACTATAACTAGATATTGGCATGTAGATGACTTCAGGCCAGCACTTTTATAAAATATATGAAGTTTGGTGCAGCTTGAACATGGTATGTCTGAGTAAGTGTAAAACATGACACATCCTGTTGCCAACAGGTGGCGCTATGATTATAACTGAATATTGGCCTTTAAATGTCTTCAGGCCTGGACTCTTACCAAACATGTCAAGTTTGGTGCAGATTGGACTCCGCATGATTAAACTAGTGTAAAACAAGTCATTTCCTGTTGCCAACAGGTGGCGCTATGATTACAATGGAATATTGGCCTTCAGATGTTTTCAGGCCAGGACTCTTATCGAACATGTGAAGTTTGGGGCAGATCGGACATTGTATGGCTGAGTTGTATGTAATTGTATGGCGAAACATCGATCTTTGTCAGGCCGCCATGGACACGCCCTTCAACGAAAACTCAAGATCTTCACGTTTTAGCATTGCAAAGGCCTTTAGAGTAGATGTTGATGTCATGAAATCTCTAGGAGGAGTTTGTTAGAGCGTAAACTATGCCACTTCTTGTTGCCAGCAGGTGGTGCTATGACTATAAGTGAATATGTGCATGGGCATGTGTTCAGGACAGGACTCTTATCAAACATGTGAATTTTAGGGCGGATTGGACATTGTATGCCTGAATTATAACAACTTCCTGTTTAATGATGAAACAACGAAGTTTATCAGGCCGCCACGGACACGCCCTTCAACGAAAACTCATAATCTTCACAATTTAACATCACAAAGGGTTTGAAATTACACTGACCAAATTCGGTTTTGATCTGTTTAAATCTCTAGGAGTAGTTTGTTTAAATACAAAGCTTGAAAATGGCAAAAACGGCACAAAACTTGCCAAGAAAATTCAAAATAACAGAGTTCCTGTTGGGTTTTGGACTTCATACCGAAGGACTTTTTTGTAGGTATTGGTGTGTTACATGTGTCTACCGAATTTCGTACATTTACGTGAAACATAGCTCAAGGGGCACTTCAATGAAATTTTATAGGTGGCGCTATCGAGCCATTTTTCCACACACACTTCTGAAACCCATTTTCACCAATTTTTGGCATGTGTGTAAAGAGCTGTCGAGCATGTTTAGGCCCTCAAAAATGTAATTTTGGAGAAGTAGTAGTAGTATCTGAGTAATTCCAATAGGGTCGTTGCACCATAGGAACATGGGAAAAACATGGGAAGAGAGAAAGTCAGGGGAATGTCTTTTTGTTGTTGTTCTTTTGGGAGATTTTATTTTTATTGTGGAAATGTATGCGTTTGGCTCTTTGACTCTCTTTAAATCTTGTATTTGGAGTCTTTCCAATCGCACACATATATTTTATTTGAGGCTCCATGATTATATTTCAGTATGTGACCCGTCTGTGTTTCATCACCTTTAATCCTGCATAAGTCTGTCCACCTCAGGACTCACAATGAAATAATACTGCATGAAAATGAGAAGAGAGAGCTTTTCCCCTTCCCTTACTTTCACTAATGGGGCTAGTTGTAGCAAGGGCAATATATACGAGGTCAGTTGTGTTGTTGAATGGTTCCTTTATATGTGCACACTCAGTGTTTGTGTATTTGTTTTAGGAGACATATACAAATTGATGCACAGTACTGCAATACTACCCACACTAGTAGCATGCAAAACATGCATACTATACACAGTATGCAAGTTTTCTTTGTTTCACTCAGTATCTGAATGCCAAACTAATCAATCTGTCAAAATATATAAAGAAATAACTTGGAAAAATAGTAGGAAGAATAGAGGAAGAATAGATTGGGGAAAATGCAAGTTGGGAGAAAATAGATTAGAAAAAGTGTAAAAAAAAAAAAAAAAAAAGGGAATAAGTTGAACGTTATTTATTTTAATATATTTAAAATTAATTTATTTAGTATTTATGTATTTATTTATTAGTTTATTATTTTTATAAGCAATTTTGTTATTTTGTCTTAATTTCTTTTTAATATGTATTAGTACATTTAAAATATTTAAAAATAAAATATTCATATTTTAAATATTTTTAAATTTTAGTTATAGTAATTTCAGTGGTTATAGAAAATTCATTATATATATATTAGTATTTATTTATTATTTATTTATTTTTCCAGAAATGGATGTGCATATCGACTTTTTCACTGAATATCTGAGCAATCATATATTTTTTTCAAATATTTTATTATTTTATTTTATCTTATTTTTATTTATTCATTTTATTTTTTATATTTTATATTAGATATATATATATATATATATATAATTTTTATTATTTTATTATTATTATTATTATTAGCCATTTCCATCAAAACAGATGGAAAAAAGTTTGAGGAAAGAAATTTATTTTAATATATTTAAAATGTATTTATTTATTTATTTATTCGTTTATTATATATTTTTATTTTAGTTTAAGCTAAAGTAATTTTGTTGTTTTATTATTATTATTTTTTTTAAATAAGTATTAGTACATTTAAAATATTTAAATATAAATATTTATATTTTAAATATTTTTTGTTTCAGTTATAGAAATTTCAGAACTTCAACAAAAAAAAAAAACATTTTGCATGGACAATTACCTGAAATAAGTTGATGGTTTTTCTTACAATTTCATTTCAGTTAATGTTAATTCTATTTCAAGTAATGAACTTTTTTGTGGTTTTAGTGTTAGTTAACATTAATAACACTGAAAAAAAAACATTAATTTTGAGAATTAACTGCATGGCACTGTTTAAAAACAACCACTGTTTGAAATGTTTCTAAAAAAAACAGTACTAGTCTGCAGTAAATTAGTATTGAGTTCTGACCTGAGGTCAGCGTGAGGAAGCGCTGCAGTCATTAGCCGTTCATCACCTTCAGTCCATGTATTTAACTACAAGCCTGCTAATTAATTACAGCTATAAACGGCTCATTTGAAGTGTCTCGGGTCTGTTAGTGAGTCTCCGTGGGGCTGAAGCCGTCCCGTAGAGCCGCCCGGCAGGGGGACGAGTCCAACGGCTCCATCGCAGCCCTGCAATTAGAGTTCATTATCGGGTGTGCAAACGAAGAGCTCACGCTGAGACGCGCCGCTGCTGCTTCACGGACACAGTATGAACGTGTCACCGCGGGACAGCCGCGCTTTGCTTACTCTGTGCTTTCAGTGAGGATCCAAACTGTGTGAAAAATGTGATGGCAGCATAATATTCACTGAGAAGAGGAACAAATGTGCTGTGCGCCAGCGCTAACATTTAGAGATGGTACGTCAGCAGTCCCGTAAATCACAGACACACGTTTACAGAGCGTGCATCACTTTTATTCAGCGCTGGATGTTTTTAACCTTTTACAAAAATGCTTATCATATACAGTCCAAGAAGGAAAGCATCACTGTTGCTTGGAGTTTGGGTTTGGTTTCTGTAACCCTTTTTTAAATGGGTGGCATTTAACTTGTTCTGCACAGTTTATTTGCTTTTCTTTTTTAAGCATATACATTTTGTCAGAAACGGATGTGCATAATGATTTTTTCACGGAAAATCTGAACAAAAGCAATCATATATATATATTTTTTGTTTAAATATTTTATTGTTAGGCATTTTATTTTATATTATTTTTATTGATTTTATTTTATTATTTATTTCAGTAACATATTTTGAAAAAAAAATATTAGGCATTTTATCTATTTTTAACATGTAAAAAAATATATTATATATAAATAAATAATGCATTTTATCTGATCTTATTATGTATTCATTTTATTTTTAACATATTTAAAAAATATTTTATTATTAGGCATTTTATTTAATCTTATGTTTATTGATTTTATTGTATTATTTATTTCAGTAACACATATTTAAAAAAAATAATAATAATAAATTAGGCATTTTATCTTTTTTTATTTTATTTTATATTATTTCAGCAACCTGACAACTCAAATTAATTGAAAATTTTCCATGATTACTTTTTAGGTTTTCCTTACTAAGCAATTACATTTTTCAAGGAATAGATGTGCATATAATGAATTTTTCATTGAATATTTGAACAAGTAATCATATTTTTTAAATATTTTATTATTAGACATTTTATTTTATCTTATTTTTATGTTTCCATTTTATTTTTACATTTTTTTAATGTTTTATTATTAGCCATTTTATGTGTTATTATTTTATTAGTATTTTATTGATATTATTTTATCATTTATTTCAGTAACACATATCTTGAAAAAAATAGGAATTTTATCTTTTTATTTTATTTTATTTCTATTTTTTTTCATTAAATATATTTGAACATTGTAATCATATTTTTAAAAATATTTTATTATTAGGCATTTTATTTTATCTCATTTTTATGTATTCATTTTATCTGTAACATTTTGAAAAATATTTTATTATTAGGCATTTTATTTTATGTTATTTTTAATGCTTTTATTTTATTATTTATTTCAGTAACACATACTTTGAAAAAATATTAGGTATTTTATCTTATTTTTATTTTATTTTATTTCATTTCAGTAACCTGATAACTCAGATTAATTGAACATTTTCCACAATTACTTATTCGCTTTACCTAAGCAATTGCATTTCTCCAGGAACAGATGTGCATAATGAATTTTTTTATTGAATATTTGGACATGAGTAATCATATGTTTTTTAACAAATATTTTATTGTTAGGCATTTTATTTGATCTTATTTTGATGTATTCATTTTATTTTTAACATATTTTAAAAAAATATGTAATTATTAGGCATTTTATTTGATCTTTTTTTTTTTACTGATTTTTTATTATTTATTTATTTCAGTAACACATATTAAAAAAAAAATTAAAAAAAGGAATTTTATCTTATTTTTATTTTATTTTATTTCAGTAACCTGACAGCTCAAATTAATTGAAAAATTTCCACAATTACTTTTTAGCTTTTCCTTTCTAAGCAATTACATTTTTCCAGGAATAGATGTGCATAATGATTTTTTCATTGACTATTTTAACAAGAGTAATCATATATTAAAAAATGTATATATATATATTCTTATTAAGCATTTTATTTGATCTTATTTTTTATTTATTTTATTATTTATTGAAGTAACATATTTTGAAAAAATATATATATTATTAGGCACTTAATTTAATCTTATTTTTATTTTATTTTATTTTAGTAACATGACAACTCAAATTGACTGAAAACTTTCCACAATTATTTGTTAGCTTTTCTTTTCTAAGCAATTAAATTTTTCCAGAAATGGATCTGAATAATTAATTTTTCCATTTTCCATTTCTACATTTTTTATTTTTTTTTTACATTTTATTATTAGGTATTTATTTTCTTATTATTTATTATCTATTTTATTTTATTATTTATTTCATAACATTACAACTTAAACTAATCACAAATTTTCAATTTTTCCAGAAACGGACGGACGTGCATAATGGATTTTTCACTGAACGATATTATTATAAGTATTTGAATAAGAGTAATTGTCTCTTCCAAATTCTTACTCAAGACAATTTTTTTCAATTAGGTATTTTATTTTATTTTATTTCCATTACAACTCAAATTAATTTAAAAACTTTCCAAAAGTAATTGTTAGCTTAATGAATTTTTCACTGAATATTTGAAGAAGAGTAATTGTCTCTTCCAACTTTCAAGCTATTTTTTTTTTCAATTAGGCATTTTATTTTATTTTCAGTGCCATTACAACTCCGATTGATTGAAATTGTTCCACACTACAGTGGAAACCTTTGTCGCGTCTCATTGTTTAATCTAAAGTGTTTGTGAGAACCCGCACTGCCATCTCTCATCCGTGACCTAAAATCTTTTTATAGGCACCAGAGACCTAATCAAGTCTAACTCTCATCTTGGATGCGGGGAACAGTCTCAGTTTTGTAAAGGGCCGCAGTGAATCAAACCTCCGCTAAGGGCCTCACAGACGCCCGACCGACCCACAGCCGACAGCTGAAGTCACAACCTCCATTTCTCCCGACTCCCATTCAGCAAATTAGGACATCATTTTCTCCAAAAGGCCACTGACATTTCACAGAAATCAATAGGGAAGCTATCAGAATAGATGCCATTGATTTCATCTCCTCCTAAAAGTCTGCAGCTGCTAGATCTGTGTTACTAAACTGGAGTTCTAAAGTTTTGTTCTTGTTCATTCTGTGCTGTATATACTTTGCATTTATTTAATTATGCATGCAATATTTTTTATTTATGCATTTATTTTTTGCACTTATTTTAGTTATACATTTATTGATTCATGCATTTATTATTGCATCTATGCATTTATCTATACATTTATTTATGCATCTGTTTTTGCACTTATGCATTTATTAATGTTTATGTTTTGCACTTATTTATGCATTTATTCATTTGTTTATACATTTATGCATTTATTTTGCACATATTTATTTTTGCACATGTGCATTTATTTATGTTTATACATTTACATTATATACACATGCATTTTGTATATATTATACATATACATTTTTGCAGTTATGCATTTATTTATACATTTATTTATTGATTTATGCATTTATTTTTGCACGTGTTTATATATACTTTTATACATTTGTTTTTGCACTCATGCATTTATTTATTCATTCATTTATATTTAACTTATGCATGTATTTTTGCACTCATACATTTATTTATTTGTTTATACATTTTTTTAGCACTTATGTATTTATTTATACGATTAATTATTCATGCATTTATTTTTACACCTATGCCTTTATTTATACATTTATTGATTCACACATTTATTATTGCATCTATGCATTTACCTCATTTATTTATACATTTATGCATTTATTTTTGCACTCATGCATGTATTTATTTGTTTATATGTTATTTTAGCACTTATGCATTTATTTATACATTTATTCATTTATGCATTTATTTTTGCATTTGTGCATTTATTTATACATTTATGTATTGATTCATGCATTTATTATTGCATCTATGCATTTATGTTTATTTTCTGCATTTACTTATGCATTTGTTCATTTGTTTATACATTTATGCATTTATTTTTGCACTCATGCATGTATTTATTTGTTTATATGTTATTTTAGCACTTATGCATTTATTTATACATTTATTCATTTATGCATTTATTTTTGCATTTGTGCATTTATTTATACATTTATGTATTGATTCATGCATTTATTATTGCATCTATGCATTTATGTTTATTTTCTGCATTTACTTATGCATTTGTTCATTTGTTTATACATTTATGCATTTATTTTTGCACATATTTATTTATTTTTGCACTTGTGCATTTATTCAAACATTTATTGATTGATTTATGCATTTGTTTTTACATTTATATTAACTTATGCATGTATTTTTGCACTTATACATTTATTTATTTGTTTATACATTTATTGATTCATACATTTATTTTAGCACTTATGCATTTATACATTAATTTATTTACTCATGCATTTGTTTTTGCACTTATTCATTTATGTATATATTGATTTTTTGCACTTTATGCATTTATTCATTTGTTTGCACATTTACTGATTCATGCAATTATTTTAACACTTATGCATTTATTTATACATTTATTTATGCATTTATTTTTGCAATTATGCATTTATTTATTTAAGGATTTGTTTTGCACTTATTAATTTATTTATACAATTAACTGATTTATGCATTTATTTTGGACTTATGCATTTATACATTTATTCATTGATTTTATGCATTTATTTTTACACTTATTTGCACCTATTGATTTATTTATACAATTAATAGATTTATGCATTTATTTTTACACTTATTTATTTTTGCACTTATTTGGACTTATGCATTTTTTATGTATTTATTTATGCATGTATTTTTGCACTTTATTTATTTAAATAAATAATTGCATATGTATGTATGCATGTATGGCTCTTTTTATGGCTCTTTACTTATTTGAGTCTTTTTAAAATTATTTTGCTTTGGGACAAACATCTGAGACAAAGCTAGTACTTCAATAATCTATGAAGGATTAAAAGTTTCCTCTAAGATCAGCTCTCATACTCTCGAAGTCAGCTTCCCATTTTTCAGTGGAAGCCCATTTTAAACATGCTCTGATCAAACTGTGGTGTTCTAAATAATAATGTACGCCTATTTTTACATTTGTTAGAATGGAGATCCGAACACTAAATAAAGCTGACCCAAATAAAGCATACAGTGTGTTCCCATAATGCATCTGTCTCATTGAGTATCTCCAAGCACAAAAGTCCACTTGAATCCATGCCACATCCTTCAGGCTCCCTGCTTCTCTAGTCACATCATCTGTCCGTCAATGAACATCCTTTCATTAAAAATACTCACAATGGACAAGCTGTGATAAAAATATTAAAGGGATAGTTCAGCAAATTTGCATCACCTTCAGGCCATCCAAAATGTAGATGAGTTTGTATCTTCATCAGATTTGGACAAATGATGCTTTCCATCACTTGCTCACCAATGGATGTGAATGGGTGCCGTCAGAATGAGAGTCCAAACAGCTGATAAAAACATCACAATAATCCCCAAGTAATCCACACCACTCCAGTCCATCAGTTAACATCTTGAGAAGACAAAAGCTGCATGTTTGTAAGAAACAAATCCATCATTAAGACGTTTTTAACTTTGAAACGTTGTTTCCATAATCCATAACACTTCCTCCAGTGAAAAAGTCCATCTCCTGTTGTCTCTCACACCAACATAGTTGTTGTTTTGGACTGTTTTGGCTTGTAAATGGTGCTTGGTGTGTGCAGATTTCTCTCCTGATTCAGACCAGACCACTTTTTCACTGGAAGTAGTAGTATTATGGATTATAAAGTCATATTTTAGCCTGCAATAAATGTTTGAAGTTAAAAATGTCTTAATTATTCATTTGTTTCTTACGAACATGCAACTTTTGTCTTCTCAAGATGTTAATTGATGGAGTGGAGTGGTGTGGTTTACTTGGGGATTATTGTGATGTTTTTATCAGCTGTTTGGACTCTCATTCTGACGGCACCCATTCACATCCATTGGTGAGCAAGTGATGGAATGCTACATTTCTCCAAATCTGATGAACAAACAAACTCATCTACATCTTGGATGGCCTAAGGGTGAGAACATTTTCAGCAAATTTTCATTTTTGGGTGAACTATTCCTTTAATGTCTATATATCTGATTTGTTTACTTTCTGTGCTGCAGTTTCTGGGTGGGTTGCATTGACTCAGGCTTCTTTATAAAATCAACCGGTCCAACTGCAGAGCCAAGGATGTCATCAACAGGACTTCTGTTCTGCCAGTCTCATCTCTTTAGCCTCGTGGAGCCACAATGTCTCATCGTAACAGCAAAGCGGCACAAGCACAGCATCGCGTTGTCCTTCAGACAGCGATTCTGGACGAGGCCACGAGCGAGCGGCACGTACGCCACCCTCCTGCTCAGCACTTCTGCTAGTTATGTGACACCGATCATGTTTTGACCATGTCAGGTTGTGTTTAATGCTTCCCATTTACATAAGACAGACAAGATCAGACAGGACACTTTAAAACAAGGTCATCCTAAAGTATACAGGAAAGTTTGGATTAAATTGTAAATTATTTTTGTATCAAGATTTTGTATATAATATAATATTTTAGGGTCAATAAGATTTTTTAATGTTTCTAAAGGAAGTCTCTTCTGCTCACCAAGGCTGCATTTATTTAATCAAAAAAACAGTAAAAGCTGTAAAATTGTGAAATATTATTACAATTCAAAAATAAGTGTTTTCTATATGAATATATACTACCGTTCAAAAGTTTGGGGTCAGTACATTTTTATTGTTTCTTTTTTTTTTTTTTTTAAGAAATTAATACTTTTATTCACCAAGGATGTATTAAGTTAATAATTAAAAGTTTATTAAAAGTTAATAATAAATAATTTACATTGTTATAAAATATTTATATTTTGAATAAACACTGTACTTTTTAAACTTGTTATTCATGAAAGAATCCTGAAAAAAAAAAAATCACAGGTTCCAAAAAATATTTGGCAGCACAACTGTTGATATTATCCAACATTGATCATTCTAATAATAAATCCGCATATTAGAATGATTTCTGAAGGATCATGTGACACTTAAGACTGGAGTAACAGCTGATAAAAATTCAGCTTTTCATCACAGGAATAAATTCTATTTTAAAGTATGTTAAAATAAAAAACATTATTTTATATTGTAAAAACATTTTGCAATATTACTGTTTTTTTCTATATTTTTAATCAAATAAATGCAGCCTTGATGAGCATAAGAGACTTCTTTAAAGACTATTACAAGTCTTACTGACCCCAAACCTTTGAACGGTAGTGTATATTAAAATATAATTTATTTTTGTGATCAAAGTCGAATTTTTGGCATCATTTCTCCAGTCTTTAGTGTCACATGATCCTTCAGAAATCATTTTAAAATCAGGGTTTGTACAGACACTGTAAAATGAAATTTCAGGACTTTTCAAGCACTATTTTTTGATTTTCAAGGACTTCAATCAGAGATCTCACTTATCGAACAATGTCTTCTATTTCAAATTCTAAAAAAAGAGAAACAGATAAATAATAATATACCAATAGAAAATGGCAAAAATAAAGTGAAGCACATGCAAAGTATTACTACTAAAGTATTACAAAGTATACTCCAGTTTTACTATAGTAAAACCCAGGTTTATTGTTTTAAAGATTTGGATTTGCGTATACTTTTTCTTTTTTCTTTGTTTTATTTTTATAACTGCACTGCCTTAATGGTTTGATGGTTTCTACAATTAAAATAATTAGGAAAAAGATTAAATGAAATCACTCCGAAATCCTGATTGAAACAACTGATTCGCAAACCTGCACTGAAAGTCTTGATCTGAATCAAATGATTCACGATCTGAAGTCCCAATCTGAATCAAATGATTCACGATACGTGATCAATTTGGAGCGCTTCAAAACAGTGATTTATTTTGCGATGCAATGAAATTTCAAAAGAAATGGCTGTTTTAATTTGATCTGGTATTTGCTAGTGAATCGCTTGAAATGAATGATCAAAGTCACGACTCTGAATCAGTCAGAGCAGTTCCAGCATAAATGACTGGTTCATCTGTTCCTCTTTTCGCATCTTCAGCCATGTTTACACAACACTGTTAGTACTACTACATGCTTAGTGCTCTTGTTTTATGACATTAACCGCAATAACTGAAAAAGGTATGATGTTTTTAATATTCATAGCAGTTTTAAGTTCAACAAAGCTTATCTATGGGCACCTCTTAAACGAAAGGCTGGATCATATGAAGGCTGCATATCTCGGCTGCATAAACGGAATGAAAAGAGTCGGTATTGAGCTCGTTTGAGTTTGAGGATGCAGCCTTGCTCGCTGATAGTGATTAGAAATCTGATTCGTTTCCACGAAAAGGTTCTTTCGGATAGATAGTTTTAATGAACCGGTTCAAAAACGATTCAGAAGTTATTTTACGGTGAAACGGCCTTATACTGTCCACAGTTTTAAGCGCCGCACGACAGAATTGATCATGGCGTGAGTGAGGGTCTTGATCCTATTTCCATCTTAAATAAAATGCTATTTTTTAACCTTTCTATCAGCCAATAATAATTCTGAAAGAAAACGCAGAGAGCACAGATCAGTGGCCGAGAGCGCATCTGATTTGACAGATAAACCACAAGCCCTTATATAAGTGTTGTTGTTCTAGTTATTTTGTTTCAGTTTGTTAATTTTGCGCAAAGCATAGGCTACCGGCACGGGAACTGTCTCTTGTTCCATTCAAGACTAATTTCATGTGCAATGCAGACAAAATTACAGTTTAAATACAAAAATATGTATCATAATTTTTTCAAATAAATATATATTATATATTATATTATATATTATTATTTATTATTATCAAATAATAAATATTATGATAAGGTTACTTTCTAAGACCTTTATATCCTACAGTCATGGCAAAATTAGGTTCCTCCACTCTAAAAAAAAAAAAAAAACAAGAATCAAAAACACATTGAGGAATCAATTCTTGGAATCGAATCTCATCAATTCCAGAACGAGGAATCGGAATTGATTCCAAAATTTTCGGAATTGAACAGCTCTAGGAATGGGATTAGCGACTGTTACGTGCTCGTGTTGTGTTATGTGTTTCCCGCTGTCTCTTCTCCCATTTACTTTCACTTACCAGTCATTGGTCCTGTCACCCGTCAATCATCATTTACCGCTGATGTCACCCATCCTGTCGCCCCCAATCGGACAGGACGCCAGACCACCCGCAAGCCCCCCATGTTGTTGCTGTTTTGTGCTTGTTATGGTTGCCATCACGTTTAATTGTACTTTTATTTATTGGCTAGAAAGTGTAGTTTAGTTAGGGCATCTCAGACGCTGAAGATTTTTTATTTCTACATTTTCTTTTCATAGTTAGGGTTAGAGGATATTGAGAAGTTAGAGGGTTTTTGGTTTTGTTATTTTCTTTGATTTAGCACCACCCACGTCCCTTCTTCCCTTTGTCTTGTGTTTTTCTGTTCATGTAAATACTGTAAATATTGTACATGTTTACCACTTTTTGTTTCACCTCCAAATGTTTGTAGCTATTTCATTTTCACCTCTAATAAAACACTTTATTGCACTATATCTTTGTCCTGCACATTACTTGTATGTATATGTTTTTTATTGTCTATATTTTAAATGTTCGACCCCAGAACCCATTGACCACTTCGGGGTCGTAACATTTATGGGTGCTCGTCCGGGATCATTAAAACCCATAAAAAATATTTTTATCCTACATTGTTACTAAAATGGTATTTTCCTTGCATATTTTAGTCAGTTACATTTTATATCTCTTTATATTCGCTGTAAAATGGGTAGGTTTAGGTTTGGGGGTAGGTTAAGGGGGCTAAAAATCTAAATTGCTTGTTGATAAAATGACAAAAGGCATTGATATGAATATCTTAATGATATAAAAGATACATAAATATTTTACATTTTTTAGCTGCAAATACGCTGCGATTTGAACGTTTTAAACATTGAAATACGTCTAAACTGTATGTTTTAGCATCAATAAAAACACACAAAAATGTACGTTTTGTGCCTCAATGCGTTACGTATAAATACCTACGTATAAACAATGAAACCAGGCTGGGAATATTGATATTTTCAAGGGTTTTCAAGGCCTTAAATTTCAAAAAGTCAAATTTAAACTTTAAGCACCTTGTATGAACCCTGAAACATTTCTGATTATTATCAATGTTGTAAACAGTTGTGCCGCCTAATATTTCTGTGAAAACTGTGATACATTTTATTTTTTAGGATTCACAGATGAATAGAAAGTTCAAGAGAACAGCATTTATTAGTAATAGAAATCTTTTGTAACATTATAAATCTCTTTACCGTCACTTTTGATCAATTTAATGCATCCTTGCTCAATAAAATTAATTTCTTTCAAATAAAAGCTGAACTCAACCTTTCCCTTCCTCACTCAAGTATAATACGAACACATGAAAGTATTCTTATAGCATGTCTGAGATGTAAAAATAGTGTTTATTATTTACCATCCAGCATGTTGAACGTCTCCTCTGCTGTTCTGAGAGAAGTTACACCGTAGGACATCACGAAGGAGGTTCGGTCGTGTAAAGGTCTCTCCTAATTCACTCCTTCGCATGGAATCACACTCACTGGCGTGTCAGAATATGGAGCTCGGATCCCGCTGAGAGGATCTGACACGTCTGGACGTCTGCTGACAGGCTGTCAGCTCTCTTTCTTAGACTGCTATTTCACTGCCAAGAGATGTTTAGAAAGCACAAAAACCGAGGTCAGACAAAAATCATCACACCAGCTCACATTCATGCCGTCATAAAGAAAAAGTGCAGTAGTTACCATCTCAATTGCTTGCTGCTTCTCAAATGTTTCTCCAGAGAAAAAGACGACATAATCTAAAGAAATCCGAAAGAGATAGAAGAGATGTTAAGGTAACATTCCATTTTAGAATTTAGAACATTCGTATTGTAGCTTTACTTCAAAATATTCTCAGAATGTTACTTGCTGAAACAAGCAGTAACATTTAAAAACATGCTAGAAAAGAACTTTCAAAAATAAAATGTTCCATGAATGATGATGAATAACAGTTTTATTCTAATGTTTTGAGAACCTCATTATACACCAACAACATTTATCGGATGATTGTTATTGTTTATAACCTTGCCAGTACGTTCTGAGAACGTTCTTTGCTAGCTGTGAGAGTTAGAGGGTGTTTTAATCCAGAGGTTCTGGGTGTTGCTGTGATTGATTTTGGCCCAGCAGAGGCCCGACCCATTGATCTCTGCTGTCTTTGCTGCCATCATCAGCGCGTCTGCGGCGTCTCTCCTCCGTCTCGGGTTAAGTGACTTTCTCCAAGTCATCAAACACAGAGGCTTCTGTAACAGGACACTTCTCCGCATCCTCCTCATCCTCTCCTTCAGTCCATATGACTGGCTGAAGTCAAACCTTCAGGGATTTTGTGTGTGGCTCAGGAAGAAGCCGATCAATTGTGTTACATCAGATGGAGACGCCATGCGCTTTTCCAGAACATTGCCAAAAGCAATCCTGTTTACTTTCTTGATGTTCCTGGACTTTGTGCATGACAGATAGTTTTCGTTAATATTTTTTAAAAAGTTTTAGTCCTTTAGTTTTGTGTTAATGTCATCTTTATTAGTTTATTAGTATTAGTTTATTTAGTGTTAGTTATTTTAGTAATTCAATTAAACTAAAAAGTGAGAAATGTTGCTTTATAGATTTTATTTCTATGTTTTGTTCTCACTTTAATTTTAGTTGAAGTTTTGGTAATTTTGTTGTGTTTTTGTCATTTCTATTAGTTATTTAAAAATATGTCTTTATATTTTTTGTTTCTTTATTTTTCGTTTTTAATTGTAATAATTCAGGTTAAACTAAACAAAAATGAGAAATGTTGCTTCTTTAAATTTGGAATACATTTTTTTTTACTTTAAGCTTAAGTTTTAGTAATTTTATGCTGTTTTGTCATTTTTATTAGTTTTTTTTAAATTTTTAATGTCTACATATTTTTTTTTTAGTTAGTACTTGAACCTTCATTCAAGTTAAACTAAATGAAAATAAGAAAATGAGCTTCAGTAAATTTGAAGTTAGATATTTTTATATTAATTTAAGTTCAAGTTTTATTAATTTTGTTATGTTGTCTATATTTTTTTATTTATTAGTTTTAGTTTATTTAGTGTTAGTTATTTTCGTAACTGAAATTAAACTAAAAAAAAGTGAGAAATGTTGCTTTGGCAAATTCTGAATTAGATTTAATTTTCTTATGTTGTTTTCACTTTAATTTTAGTTCAGGTTTTGGTAATTTTGTTGTGTGTCTTTGTCATTTTTATTTGTCTACATAATTTTTAGTAAGTACCTGAACCTTAATTCAAGTTAAACTAAATAAAAATGAGAAATGCTGCTTCAGTAAATTTGAAATTAGATTTTTTTTTATATTAAGTTTTAGTAGAAGTTCAAGTTTTAGTTCTTTTATGTTGTTTTGTGACCTTTATTATTATATATAGAATTTTTTTAGTTTTTAAATAAATGTCTTTTTTTATCTATTAGTTTTAGTTTATTTAGTGTGAGTTATTTTAGTAATTCCAATTAAACTAAACAAAAATGAGAAATGTAGCTTTTTTCACTTTAATTTTAGTTGACGTTTTGGTCATTTTGTCGAGTTTTTGTCATTTTAAGTAGTTATTTAAAAATATGTCTATATATATCTATTTTTCTATGTCTTAGTTTTAGTTTATTTAGTTTTAGTTTTTAATTTTAGTAATTCAGGTTAAACTAAACAAAAATGAGAAATTTTGCTTGGGTAAATTTGAAATTAGAATTTTTAAACTTTTATTTAAATTTAAGTTTTAGTAATTTAATTATGTTGTTTTGTCATTTTTATTAGTTTTTTTTAATATGTCTACATATTTTTTATTTTTTAGTTAATACTTGAACCTTAGTAATTCACGTTAAACTAAATGAAAATGTGAATCGTTGCATCTGTAAATTTGGAATTATTATAAATTTGGTTCCGGTTTTAGTAATTATGTTGTTTATTAATTTTTGTGCCTTAATTTTTGTGGAATCAGATTTTATTTTTAAATTCTATTATTATTTAAAATTTAGTTACAGTTGTAGTTTTTTTTATTTATTTATTATAGATATTTATTTTATTTTTTTATTTATTATAGATAGATTTATTTTATTTTTTATTATAGATAGATAGATAGATAGATATAGAGATATAGAAATATAGATAGATAGATAGATAGATAGATACATGTATATAAACAGTTTAACTTTTTAATAGCTTAGTTAACTACAACAACGCTGGTGCATGATTTTTTAAAAGAAAAAATAACTTTGCACTATTTAATTAAGATTTCATTAAAACTTTTATTTTCATCTGACATCACTAATCTATCCCATCAATTCCTGATGTGTCCACATTACTTAAGTAAAATAGGTTGCAAACAGCACTTTATTGTTGACTTTAAAAGCAAACCCCCATCATGGCTAAAGAATGTAACTTTTTGATTGGTTTTTAACACATTGCCATTTTATTTTTAATCTGAATATTTGCCTTGACAACTTCACTAATTGGTAAGTGGCAAATAAAATATGACACAACATTGTCTTGTTTAATTAAAATTGAACATCTCTCTGTCTTAAATCAAACATGAGAATGTATCAAGGTTTTTGAAATCCTGATGTAATATTTGCATTGCATGTATATTTATTCATTGTGCTAAAGATAGCTGTACTTCTACTGTAACTGGCACTTGCATAATTGCATAATGATTTCTGGCAAGTTTTTCCATTGCCATCACATAAAGCCTATGCAAATTAACTCATTTTTGGCCGCAGTGAGAAAAACGCTTTGTCAGATACCGGTGGTACTAAAAACATCCCTTTTCTTGTTCCTCCTAGTTAAATCACTTATTTAAACAGCCAAACTCTACATGAATCTGACAGTGTGCATGTGTATTTTCACACTTTTGCTGCTGTGAAACATCTTTCGCAGTACTGTATATCGTCTGTGTGCATTAATTTCCTTCAAGAAACCTACAGCATCAGCAAGTGTCCGCCAATGCGAGAAAAAATGGTGCTTTCAAACAATTAGCATACAATGCAGCGATCCTCCCGCTCATAAAACACTGCCCTCATGCAGGAGTCGCCACTGGCTGTTTTTCTCTTCATCTTCCTCAGGGATGCAAGAACGATCCCGGAGTCCTTGTTTCCTGACCAAGCTTTAAAGCATCCTTGGGCGTTTTAACAATGAGGGGGTTTTACAACTAAAAGTTGCTCTTTTCTTCCATGCTGAGGTACTTGCAAAAACATTTATGCTTTGATTAATTTATGAATGCACAGAAACAATATTGCAGGAGAGCCACAGTGCTTTGATATTGTACACTTTACCTTATTTATTTACAGTGTTTTAAAGAATACCATGGTTTTACCGTCAAGTTGGAGGCCATTATGGTACTTTTTCATAATGCCTGTGTGTTGAAGAGTTTCATGTGGCCTCAGGGGTTTTTCTCCAGGATCGTTGTCGCATTAATTGTGAAAACTGTCAATGGCCAACTGGGATTTTCTGTCAGAATCTGCAGATGTAAGATGTTTTAGTTTCATTTGCTAATGCTGACAAGAAAGTTGTGTTAAACCTGTACTAAACATGCACAGCTAACACATAGATTGATAGCTAGACTCAATATTTTCACTATTAAACACTGCTCAAGCTTGTTTGCATCATTGTTGCACTATACGAATATGTTCAGAATAGCATTTGTACAGTTTTTTGCATTAGTTGTATTATGCAATGCACAGGGTCAATTTTTTCTTGGTTAGTGGGCTGCCAAACTCTGATGAAACTCTTTGTTTACTGTTGTTGATAAAACTAGCCAGTATACACCATTTATTTACCCAATTCTCGAGCTGAAGAAATCAGTGATTCAGTCTTGCATTAACAACTCACTGAACTGGCTGTGCCAAACTCAAAATTATTTGAGTAATAACAATATGAAAGTAAAAATTATAATTCCATATCTTGTTACTACAGATTGCGAATGCTTCCATCTCGTAATTAATCATTCTTTTAATTTGATTCTTTTCAGTGATCTGGTTGAACTGGTTCACAAATCGCACATAATGAATCATTCGTAAACTGAATTGGTCTGAAGAAATCAGTGATTCAATGAGTCAGTCATACCGAGTCGCGTATTAGCAACTCACTGAATTGGCTGTGCCTGATTTGAAATGAGCTAATTTGACGGTGATCGCAATGTCCATTTCGTAATAAATCATACTTTTAAAGAGCAGGTCAAATGGGTTTTCGAAAAATATCTCCTTTGCAATTTACAAAATAGCTATCCTTCAATGTAAACAGTGTATGAAGTTGATAAAGGGGTCATCGGATGCCCATTTTCCACAAGTTGATATGATTCTTTAGGGTCTTAATGAAAAGTCCATAATATACTATGGTTAAAAATTCTCAATGGTTGTGTAAAACAACACCCTTTTTACCTTGTCAAAATGAGCTCTGTTCCTTCAAATGCAAATGAGCTCTGCTCACCCCGCCCCTCTCTTCTCTCTGTGGAGAGACGAGCCTGTTTACTTTAGTGAAGTGAAGTGACATCGTATTGTCAACTATGGTGACTCACAGTCGAAATTGGTCCTCTGCATTTAACCCATCACGAGTGCACACACAAAGCAGTGAGAAGTGAACACGCACGCACACACACCCGGAGCAGTGGGCAGCCATTGCTCCAACGCCCGGGGAGCAATTGGGGGTTCGGTGCCTTGCTCAAGAGCACTTCAGTCATGGTATTGAAGGTGGAAAGAGCGCTGTTTATTCACAATCCCCACCTTCAATTCCTGCTGGTGCGGGAATCGAACCAGCAACCTTTGGGTTACGAGCTGACTCTCTAACCATTAGGCCATGGTTGCCCCTTTAGCCGTGAAACTTGCTAACTAGCACGTTATTAGGAAAAATGATTGCAGGGATTCATAAAAAAAAAAATACCTTATGCTCACTTCTGCTGTAAGTGAAGCTGGATCACAAATGATTTGCTCGAACATAGACGGATATATGTAGATCGGGAGGCGCATTCCCTTCATAAACAAACATAATCAACTGCATCTTCAGAGCTCAGATGTCAGATGTGTGGCAACACTGATGGTATCGCTTGCTAACTTGCTCAAGTACTCCTCCCTGTGCCATTCTCAACAGGCTTGGCCAGCTGACCAATCAGAGCAGAGTAGGCTTATGGAAGGGAGGGGTTTACAGACATTATGCTCGAAATCAATGACAAATGACTACATATAAATGTACATTCTGAGAAAATTACAATGTTTTCTGACCTTAGATGCATTTAAATCTGCTGTAGGGGACCCCAACACTTTTAAAAACCATGTGACCTGCTCTTAAAATCAATTCGAGTTGTTAACATGAGACTTGAAATGGCTGGCTCGTCCATTTTTTCAGTTTGAGAACTGCAGCAGTCAGTTCAATTCATGAATGAATCATTAGATTAGATTAGATTAGCCAGTTAAAAGCCAGTTAAACAGGATCACTGAAAATAATCAATTTAAAAGAACGATTCAAGACGGTGCTCGCGATGTCCATTCCGTAATGAATCATTTTTTTAAATTGATTCTTTTAGGTGAGTCGGTTTAACCTGTTCGCAACTCGCACATAATGATTCACTCAAGAATTGAAATCACAACAATTTCCTCATGTGTTTGCGCACATCTAACAACAAAAGCTAATTCTTATTCTGAAGAATTCGGTGATTCAACAAGTCAGTTATATTTGAGCCTAACGTTAACAATTCATTGGCCATACCTGATTCAAAATAAGCCAATTTGAGTAATGAACACTGCGAATTTAGAAAAAAATATGTGCCTCATTGTTTAAGTAGGACCCTATGAAATCCGTTTTCATTTTTTATGAAATGTTTTAGTTTTTTATCACCATGTTTTATTGTTAGCAAATTCTGTGTTTTAGCATGTCTAATTATTTGAATGCATACTTAATTTATTCAAATTTATTCTTAAAATTGCCTTATGAAAGTTTTTTTTTTACCTCAGAAATTCTGTGTTGTGTATTTAAAATGTTCTGGTTATCAAATGAAGGCATAAAACTCATTCATTTCATGTATCTTTTAATTATTGAAATTTAAGCAAACTTTTTTTGGCAAACAAAGGGGAATTTACTATTAAAATTAAAACATGGAAGAAATGTTGTGTGATTATACCCTACCAATAATGTTTGTTTCATTTTAGTAGTAGTAGTAATAGTAGTAATATATTTCTGGCACAATGTCTTCAAGTTAAACCGGACTTTTATTTTGATGGGTTGCCGTGTCTACCTTTACATTTCTGTGTGTATATGATATAACGCTAGTTTTCCTAAAATGGAACGGTCAAATGCTCATGAAGTGACTCTCAGCAGATACTTTTCATGTATTTATGTCCTCATTTATTGAGACGACAGACGCTGAAATCACCGCGAGCGTCACACACGCTTCAGTGAGTGTAGTAAACAAAACCGCTCGTCTGCTCCATTCATTAAAACAGAGACACGCAGAACATGCAGGATTCACAGTTAAATGGTATTTTTGCGACGTAATATTTACAGATACTAGTCCATATTGTGGTTTGATTTAAGTGTAATGACCTACTTTTGATTCATTAATTCAAACTTTGACATACCCGTGACATTCCGCGTTATTCAGTAAATTTCATTTTTATGATTGGATTCCGCCCGTGTTTTCCGCATCGTGGAAATCATATGGCCCTATTTAAGTATTTAACTATTAAATTAGATTGCAATCGCCGTCTGAAGAAATCAGTGATTCCAGTCAGTCATAGCGAGTCTCAGGTTAACATCTTACTATACTGACAGTGTCTGATACAAAAAGAGGCAATTTTGATTAAGGAGCAATATAAAGTTAGAAAAAAAAATTGGGGGATTCAATGAGCTAATCTTGCGATAACAACTTACTAAATTGACCGTGCCTAAATCAAAATGGGACAATCTAAGTAATAAAAGTTACTATAATGACGAATATTGATAGCTTATTATTAATTATTATTAAATGGAAATCATATTTGGTTCATAATTACAAGTTGTCGATCAACTGTCACACTTGTTCTTTTAGTCAAGTGGAAATTTAGAAGCAGTACTTGTACTTTTACTGGAGTAACCTTTCAGCAAGGGTTCTGTACTTTAACTCGAGTACAGTGTTTGTGTTGTCACACAGAAATAGCTTCACTTTATAACAAGGCACTGACAATTATGGATTACAAGATGAACACACAACAATAGACCAATCCATTTCTCACTAAAATTACAGTTGCAACTCTAAACTTAACTGAGCCGGGTTGTTAGCAGCGGCGTATCATTATAACCGGGTCCCACGTGTTCACAGGCGGGGATGTTCTCACTATGTGCCAATAAAACAGCACGTTGGCAGGACCCCTTCAGATTCAAGCACTCCCTTGTGGACCATTAAACAAGGCTCCAGGGCGATCCGTGACACGGGCACATTTCCAGTGTGACAAAACTGACACACTTATCGCAGGGAAAATGAGCTCTTGTATAATGATGCAAAGAGTCAAAACATCATGAGGTTAAAGTCAAATAATGTGACAGTGGGCCCATAAACGTATTGTGACACTTAAATATATATATATATATATATAAAAATCCAATTGCATTAGATGATCAAATAAAACCAAAGTGACAACAAATGATTGAGGCTTCTTCTGTACACAGCGTAATCAATAACTACCCAAATGAATGAAACCTGCATGATTAATGCTTGCATGCAAATGGAAACATTTAAATTATATTAAATCATTATTTTTAATAAAAAATATTAATTTAAATGTATATATATATATATATATATATATATATATAAATTATATTTATTATTTACAGAATATATATATATATATATATATATATATATAATAAATCTAAATAAAATAATAATAAATATATATATAAAATGCAAATAATAAAAATAATTTAACAATATGTATCATATATTAATACATTCATAAATTGTGTATATATATATATATATATAATTATGTAGATTTATGGTGGTAATTTCACCCACTAGTAACACAATTTTATAAAAGACAAATATAAATATAAAAGAAATGATAAATTATATATAAAAATAAATACATTTTATAAAATATAAATTATTTTTATTATTTATTACATATATAATGTAAATAATAAAAATATAATTTAATATTTATATTTTATATTTTTAATTATTTATGTATATTTATGGTGGTAATTTTCACCCACTAGTTATGAAGACAATTTTTTTAATAAAATAAGTTTATAAAAGACAAATTCATTTTTATAAAAAGAAAAAAAAAACTTGCATTTTTATCAGTATTTTGGAAGCTGGATAAAATTCCATAAAATAAATACATTTAAATAGTTAATTGTGACTTTTATCTCACAATTCAGACTCACAATTCTAAAAAAAAAAAAAAAAAAGTCAAAATTGCAAGATATAAACATAGACTTGCAAGATATAAATGCAGAATTGTGAGATATAAACTTGCAATTCTAAAAAGAAGAACAGTCTGAATTTCACAATCTCATTAGCAGTGATTAGCAGTGAAAAATAGCTAAATTACAAGATGTAAACTCAGAATTCAGAGAAAAAAAGATAGAATTTCAAGATATGAACTCAGAATTGTGAGAAAAAAAGTCTGAATTATGAGATAAGTCACAATTACCTTTTTTTATTTTCCATAATTTTGTAATGGGAAAAAGTTATAACCTCATTTTGTCTAATGTAGGCCTGTTGAACATCCAAAATGGCAAAATATCGTTATCGGCCAAAAACGTCAAGCGCTTGCATCCCTAGTAGCCATCTACGTAGGCAGCTCATTGTTTTGGACCAGAGCCGAGTTTGCAAGTGGACAGGAACACAGTGATTTATTCCAGTATGAGAACCTTCCACCTTTCATGAGGAGAAAGAACGAGGAAGAGAAAAGGAGGAGGATGAACAGACACAAACAGACTGCGCTGCGGAGGTTATAAATAGACGGAGGATGTGAGAGCGTGCGTATAGGAAGCAGCTCTTCTGTCCTACTGCGGTGATGCTAATGGAAGTTAATATGCTGCAAAGAGCCAAACTGAGACACAGGAGGACAAACGACAGGACAGAACCGCCATGGGAGGCAAATTACACTCTCTCAAAAAACATTCTGATCTTTAGCACTTTCAGGGAATTCTATGTTCTTTTTGAAGAGCAATCATGCTGGAATAGTATTTATGAGATTGCACGTGAACACCTGCGCGATGTTGTTTTAGAAAGTTTAGAAGTGATTATTTGTGTCAGAGCACAAAAGTTTGTAACGGTTTGTGAGGCAACAGGCTTGTATTGCTTAACTACAGTTCCCATAATTCTCTGCACAAGAATGATAAATGCATTGATAAAACCTCAAGGTTGAGCTGGTTAGCATGACCCCATTAACCCCCCAGTGCTGTGATTTTTTTTTAAAACTAAAACTATTACAAATTCTTTTTTGTCCACTGAAATTTAAATGTAAAATATGAATGTTAGATTTAAAACTTAAACCTAAATGAAAATTGTGAATGTTGCATTGGAAACTAAATAAAATAATGTCAGTTTAATTGAAATACTGAAATCACCGTTATGTCCCCACCAATTTCAAAATCAAACATACACCTTGGCTGTTTTGTGTCCATCTGCTTCTCCCCTTTTTTTTGTTTTTTTTTTGTTTTTTTTTTTTACATTGACTATCACTCTATATACACTAATACAATCAGATACAACAATAATTTCTCAAATTAGCCTAAAATGTAAACAGATAGATAGATTTAACATTAACTTTAATGTTATGAGATGACCGAATATGCTTTCAAATGATTTCACACTATTCAAAATAAAGTCAAACTGGTCAAACTGTTTAAAATATAGTTAATTAAGCTACAAACTCGATCATAATGCGCAACGTTTCCATGTAACATGCATTTTGAAGTACAATCTCCTCGTATTAATGGAGTCGTTTCACTAGTTAGCGGTAAACCGGTTAGCTTACCTGAATATGTTCGTAGATTTGTGTTTGTGTTGTCTTCAGTGTGGAAAGCAGTTATCTTCGGAGTGGAAGTATGTATATTTTACTTGTAAACATCTTTTTTTTTTTTTACTTATTTCAGTTAATCTCATAAAACTAGCGAGATAAGCCAGTGATTGTACTGCTGTTGTAGTATAAACATGTCTGAAGAACCGAAAAGCGGCTGAACAGACAACCCGATTCAATTGAGTGAGTCATTTACGTGGAAACCATCATTTGATTTACATGGGAACTTCAAAGCGGTTTCGCAAATCATTTGATTTAGATCGGAAGTTTGAGCACGTATCGCGAATCATTTGATTTACATGGGAACTTCGGACCGGGTTCGCGAATCATTTGATTTAGATCGGGACCCCATTACATGAGTAATTAGATCGATCGGACCCAATCATTTGATTTACATGGAACTTCAGACGGTTGAATCATTTGATTTAGATCGAACTTTGAGCCGCGATCGCGAATCATTTGATTTACATGGAACTGGAGCGGGTTCGCGAATCATCTGATTTAGATCGGGATTAATTTACATCAGGAAATCATTTAGATTGATCGGCCACTAATCATTTGATTTAACTTCAAAGCGGGTTCGAATCATTTGAGTTACATGGGAATTCGGAGGGTTAATGAATCATTTAGATCGGATCGGCCAATCATTTGATTTAACTTCAAAGCGGGTTCAATCATTTGAGTTACATGGGAATTTCGATGGTTCATGAATCATTTAGATCGGAACTTCCAGCGCCATTTGATTTAGATCGAACTTCTAGCACGCATCGCTTAATCATTTAATTTAGATGGAACCTCAGATGGTTCGCTAATCATTTGATTTAGATCGAACTGAGTTATATGAATCATTTGATTTAGATCGAACTCAGAGCACGTATCGCGAATCATTTGATTTATATGGGAACTTTGGACCGGTTCGCGAATCATTTGATTTAGATCGACTCGGGACATGGAGTCAATTAGATCGGATCGACCCAATCATTTGATTACATGGGAACTTCAAAGCGGGTTCGTGAATCATTTGATTTAGATCGAACTTGTTAACGATCGCGAATCATTTGATTTAGATCGATTCGGACATCGCGAGTCATTTAGATCGATCGATCGAATCAATTGATTTAACTTCAAAGCGGTTCATAATCATTTGATTTAGATTTAGATTTAGAACTGAAGATATTCATCGAATCATTTAGATCGGATCGGACCTTAATCATTTGATTTACATGGAACTTAGAGCAGGTTCAATCATTTGATTTAGATCGAACTTTGAGCACGTGATTAATCATTTGTTTAACATGGGAACTTCGATGGTTCTAATCATCTGATTTAGATCGATTCGGTACATCGCAGTCATTTAGATCGATCGCGAATCATTTGATTTAACTTCAAAGCGGTTGAATCATTTTGAGTTACATTTGAATGGTTTGAATCATTTGGATCGGATCTTGAGAATCATTTGAGTTACGAATCATTTAGATCGAACTTCCAGCATCATTTGATTTAGATCGGAACTCTAGCACGATCGCGAATCATTTAATTTACATGGAACCTCTAGAGTGGTTCGCGAATCATTTGATTTACATGGAACCTCAAAGCGGGTTCATAATCATTTGATTTAGATCGAACTGAAACGATAGCTAATCATTTGATTTAGATCGAACTCAGAGCAACGATCGAATCATTTGATTTACATGGAACTTTGGACCGGTTTGAATCATTTGATTTAGATCGGGACTCATTAACGCATCAATGAGTCAATTAGATCCATGATCATTTGATCTACATGGGAAATTCAAAGCGGGTTGAATCATCTGATTTAGATCAGGATTCATCATCATTTGATCGGATCAATAATCATTTGATTTAACTTCAAAGGGTGAATCATTTGAGTTACATGGGAATTCCGGGCGGGTTCGCGAATCATCTGATTTAGATCGATTCGATCATCGCGAGTCATTTAGATCGGATCGGATCGCGAATCAATTGATTTAACTTCAAAGCGGGTAATCATTTGATTTACATGGGAACGGAGCGGGTTTCGAATCATTTAGATCGGAACCGAGCTATTTGAATTAGATCGGAACTTCTAGCGTATCGAATCATTTAATTTAGATGGGAACCTCAGAAGCGGGTTCGCGAATCATTTGATATAGATCGGGACTTCGGTGCATTATCGCGAGTCATTTAGATCGATCGAATCATTTGATTTACATGGGAACTTCAAAGCGGGTTCGCGAATCATTTGATTTAGATTGGGACTTGGCGCATACATCGCGAGTCATTTAAATCAGAACTAGATCAGAACCAGTATTCTGATTTGATTTGATCTGATCATTTGATTTCGGACTTCGGAGCGAGTTCGCGAATCACTTAATTTAGATTTGAACTTCGAGCACGTATCGCGAATCATTAGATTTAGATCGGAACTTCGATCTCATATCACGAATCATTTGATTCAGATCGACATTTCGAAGCAGTATTGCGAATCATTTAGATTGGAACGTCAGAGATGGTTCGCGAATCATTTGATTGAGATCGGGAGTCAGAGCGTGTATCACAAATCATTTAGATCGGAACCCCGGGGCGAGTTCGTGAATCATTTGATTTAGATCGAGACTTCAGAGCAGGTTAGCCAATATTTTGATTCTGATTTCTTCTCTTTCTTTCTTTCTTTCTTTCTTTCTTTATAAATAAAAAAAAGAACCATGATTTTATTATAGTAAAAGTGTAACCATGTTTTTTTTTTTGTCACCGTTAAACCACAGTCTAACTACAAATACCATGGTTAATTTGTGGTTTTATAGTAACCATTTATTTATTTGTTTGTTTGTTTTATATTTATATTAATTATGTATATATATATATATATATATATATATATATATATTAAAACCATAGTTAATTTTGACAGGTTAAAAACATTACACCGTAAGAGAACACATTAACAGAGCTTTGGGTAGTTTTCATACTTGTCTAGATCAACTTTAAATAAAGAAATAAGTAAAGCCAGAAAAACAAATTAATTTATTATTTCCTATATCCTCTTTTGAGTAGTCAAACAATCCAAATAAAACATCTTTAAAACAGAAAGAAAAGTCACTTACAGAATGAGATTAAATAAATCTGATGAAAATTTCTCATTGTAAGTACACTGCAAAAGCAAGTGAATGAAATCTTCCTTAGAAGAGAGACAAAAACAGCAACTCACTTCAGTGTCTGACTTATTTTATAATTAGGCTATTTAATGATTTTTATTTAAATTATATTTAAGTTTTTTTGTGAAATTTAGATTAACTCATTAATCTGTTGATTAACCTCTTTATATTTAAGTAGAGATCCATTTAGTTTCCAAAAACCTTTCCAAAAAAATGACTTAAATGTCCTAATCGAACTATGGCCTAATCCAGGTTCAGGCTAACCCCTGTCTATGAAACCGGGTCCAAATTATTTTGATTTTTGATTAATGCCCATCAATTTTGGTGCAGCTTACTGATTTTGCCAGTGGTTAAAAAGCACTTTCTGTACTTGGAACTTGAAGGCATTGAGAATGACAATGTGACTAACAAGAAGTGATCAACTATTGGATAATACAGTACTAACACTGCTCTGAGAACTGTGTGATAGTACCTGAAGTGCAAACAATACACCCTGTACTTTCCTTCTTCTTTACTCATGGTCACAGGTTCTATAAATACCTCCACCCTTGCCATCCTGCTATTTCTAGACCGCTGGTCACAACCAGGTCTTGAAACTGACAATCAGTTCAGCACATTCCCACAAACCCTGCAAACACGGGAGAGAGGGAGGAAAACACGGAAGAATCGCTAGTCTGATGAGTCAGCAGACGGACGGGGGCGTCTCGTTATCGGATCAATGGCGAGATTACGGACAGCTGATGTTCCCGAGACAATGGGTTGGGTGCAGTGAATTATACCACAGGAAACCGATCAAATATCCTCACAGCACAATCAGCACTTTTGTTGACAAATGAATGAAACCTGCATGTTGTAAAATTGCTGCTTGTATGACAAAATAATTCCATTATATTATATACAGATTGTGTACAGTTATATAGTTATTTTCAAGGTTCCATCGAAATTAGGTTTTTTAATCAGTGCACATAAATAATATACAATACCAGTCAAAAGTTTTTGAACAGTAAGATTTTTTATGTTTTTAAAGACATCTCTTCTGCTCACCATGCCTGCATTTATTTGTTTCAAAATACAGCAAAAACAGTAAAATTTTGAAGTATTTTTTGTTTAAAAAAAAAAGCTTTCTATCTGAATATATTTTAAAATGTAATTTATTTCTGTGTTCAAAGCTGAATCTTCAGCATCATTACTCCAGTCTTCAGTGTCCTTCAGAAATCATTCTAATATGATGATTTGCTGCCCAAGAAACATTTATTATTATTAGCATTATTTACACATTTTTCAGGATTCTTTGATGACCAGAAAGATCCAAAGACAGGGGCGTCGCTAGGGCTAATCATTCGGGGCTCGAGCCCCGAAAGTTTTTACTCCAGCCCCGAATGTTTTTTTGTATGGCTCTATGATTTCCACGGAATTTGTCAAAGTTTGAATTAATGAATCAAAAGTTGGTCATTAAACTTAAATCAAGTCGCGATATGGACTAGTATCTGTAAATATTATGCCGAAAAAGACTATTTAAATATGAATCCTGCATGTTCTGCGTGTCTTTTTATGAATGAACGGCGCGGATTCGCGGTTTCGTTTTCTACACGTTATACTGACACGCACAGTGATTTTAGCGTCTGCCGTTTCACTAAATGAGGGCATAAAAGTCACTTCATAAGCATCTCACTGATTTGAGTAAAACAAGCGTCAAATATATACACAGAAATTTAATGGTATTCATGGCAAGTCGGCAACCCGTCAAAATAAAAGTTCGGTTTAACTTCATTAATCATTCAGTATAATGTATGTGCCTAGTACTACTACTACTACTATTAATTAATAAAAATGTATACATTTTTTTTTCACACAATATTTCTTCCATGTTTTACATTTTTCAATCCCCTTTATTTGACAAAAATAAAATTTTCATTAAAAGATCAATTAAATCAATATTTGATACCTTCATCTGATATCCAGAAAAATACACAACACAGAATTCCATAAGGCTATTGTAAAAATAAATAAAAGCTGTTTTTATCCGTTCAAATAAACAGACATGCTAAAACATATTTGGTAACAATAAAATGTAAAGTGAGAAAAAATAAAACATTTCATAGGGTCCCAAATATGTAATTGTTTTTTAACTTTTGATAAATTGACAGTAAATTTTATAAAATTCATTGTTTTAATTAATTACACATGATTAATAAAATTAAATTTAACCATTAAAAAGAAGACCAGAAAAATGAAAACAGAAAACAGAATTTGAAAAAAATAAAATAAAAAAGAATTTAGGAAAAAAATAGGGCCCCATTTTTGTATGCAACTATATTTGTTACAGTTATAAATACATTTTCAAGTGTATTATTTTATTTGTCTAACATATTTTTGTAATGTTATAATTTTGTTATAATACTTTGATATGTTTGCTATTTGCAGTGATTACTATTTACTATTGTTAATAGTGTGACAAGGTCTTTAACCCCCGGTTTAATGCCCCCGGCCCCACCGTAAAGGATCCGGGTTCAACCACTTGTGTCTAACAAAATCTTATGTGAGCATGATGTGAGCTCCCACCCACTACCACTAGCCCCTGATGTTTTGGCACCAGCCCCGGATGTTTTAAAATCCTAGAAACGCCCCTGTCCAAAGATAAGCATTTATCTGAAAAAAAGCTTCTGCAACATTATACAATATACCATTTTTTTTTTTTGAGAAAGTAGTTATAGAAATTTATAATTTTATTTAGCAAGAATGCTTTAAATTGATCAAAAGGGATTATAAAGACATTTGTAATGATACAAACATTTTCTAGTTTACATAAATGCCATACCTCTTAACTTTCTCTTAATCAATATTGGCAAAACAGAATATTAGAATGATTTCAGAGGGATCATGTGACTGGAGTAATGATGCTAAAAATTCAGCTTGAAATCACAGGAATAAATTACATTTTGAAATATATTAAAATAGAAAACAGTTATTTTAAATAGTAAAAATATTTAAAAGCTTTACTGTTTTTACTTTGGATCAAATAAATGCAGGCTTGGTGAGCAGAAGGGACTTCTTTAAAAAACATAAAAAATCTTACTGTTCAAAAACTGTAACTGGTAGTATATATTATTTAAATATTTAATATATAAATAATAAGTTATTTTATATTGCAGCAGAATTTACCCATTCATACAATGTTATGTAAAAGACAAATACTCTTGCTTCTTTTTGTATTTTTGAATTCAGAGTTGGTAAAAGTTACTAGTTTACTTGTTAACAACATTGATTACCCTGTCAGTATTATAACTGCTATTTGCAAAATGATGGATGCTTTAAAGCTCTTCATATTGATTGATTATTGGAAATCAGTGTGAGAGTAACCTTTCCATTGTTTGCATCACTTGTATTGTGTGTTTTTTGCTGACACCTCCTGTTGAAATACTGCTAAAGAACATCAAATGCAAATGTAATGTAAACTAATAGAAATATACCTGCCGTCAAACTGTACAGTAACAGTCTGCACTGTTTGTTTTAGACCTTCTGTTGTTACGGTAACGCAAACATCCTTCCGCAGAAAGTTGCTGTTTTAGGTTCAGGAATGAACTGTCTGTGATTTGCTGCAGACACTGAAAACACAAACGTCTCACCCACATCCAGCACACTGCAGCGAGGACAGGCTTTACGTTTACCACATGGGATTTGTGTGTTTGTGTGTTATTTCATCCTGTAAGGAGCGTGTGAACTGCTACAGTCCTTTATAGTCTTTCACAAAGCAATTGAACAATGTTTTTAATGTTTTGTTTACCAAGTTCTCCATAAGAAGCCATGGTTATGAATTATTTATAGAGGCCATTCAGCTGGATAAATTAAATTATTATTATTTTTTCCACCAGAAAAGCAGGATATGTCAATGCAAATTAACAAACATTTATTGTGAGCATGATCTGAGATGACAAAATGCTCTAGACATAATTGTTCTATAGGAAATGCACTGTAATGCTCAGCAGTTTCCATCAGCTTTTACAAAGAGATCGCCGGTCATGTTTCTTCTCTGTAATTGTGGCTAGAAATGTTTTTAGGAATCAACTGCGTGTGGTAACTTCCACAAATATAATCACAGAGCATCCAAAAAGCATGCTTTTTGTTTCAGCATCCTGTACTTTTACAGGACTTATATGCGCACGACTATGGATTTGGATCTAATAAAATGTGATAGAATATCTTAATGCGCTGTGCTGACATGTGCAGTTAGGTGTCCAACTCAGTGGCTCTATGCAATAAACTGACCGGGGCGCATTTACCACAATCAGCGCTTTTACGCACCATTGCGCATAAGCGTGCGCGTCAGGACACCTGCTCAGCTGTTAGACAGCATCGCAACTTTTCCCGCCAGATTAGATTTTGTAACAGTTGCAGTTCTAAAAATTTATAATAAAGATTATAAAGCTATTTTAGAGCAATTCCACTGCAGCACTGTAAAGAAATTCGATGATGACAGTAGGCGGAGCTTTTACTCCGTCTAACTGAGGGAGATCGCATGGGGCAGGAGCAGAAGCATGGTAAACACAGTGAGGAGGAGGGTAAAGTTAAACTGCTGGCGTTAACCCATCATGGAGAGCATCTTTGCGCACTGATACATGAGCTACGGGTCTGTTTTGGAGAAATCACTTAGGCTGATGTTCATCTGCTCACTTTTCTGGATTGTATGCGTTTGGTTTATCTGTGAAGACATGGAGTGAAGCGTTTTGCGCACCGGTCAGGAAGGATGCCCGAGCGAAGATGTGCACCAGCCGGAAGATCATCTGGAGTTTGTTGGTTCTGTCGGTGCTGGAGATAGGGCTCGGGGTGTCCAGCATCGCCCTGGGCGCGGTGGGCATCAGCCGGGCCAAAGCGGAGCACAAGACCCAGCAGGGCGACGCTTCTCCGGTATGGAGCGGAGTGTGTGTACGTCTCACTTTTCTAGTCTTCTTCAGCGTCAATTACTGATCCAGTCCTATCAAAACTCTCAGGCATTGAATGTTTGTGTTGTATTTTCTGTTAAAAAGTGCTTTGTTGTCAGATAAGTAGTGCCATGGCACTACCCAGCTAATCATTTTTGGTTACCAGAACGTTCTGGGAAGGTTAGTTTTTGGTTAGGCTACAAAGAAATGAACCTACAGAGAACGTTCCCAAAACGTTAGGGGAACGTTAAGCAGTTTTGGATATATTGTGAATTAAAACAAGTAGACTTTAGCATACAATTAAATAGTACTTATTATGGATTTTTTTGTTTGTTTTAAAAGAATATACTTACTTGCAAACTGAATGCAATGTTTTAGGATACGTAACTAAATGTTATTTGCATTTAAATAAAATGCATTAAAGTTTAAATGTATATTAAATGCAAATCTTGGAGTCAGTAGATAGATATATATATAGAGAGAGAGAGAGAGCGAGAGAGAGAGAAAGAAATTATGGAAATTAATACTTTTATTTAGCAAGGATGCTATAATTTGATCAAGACATTTATAATGTTACAAAAGATTTTTATTTCAGATAAATGCTGTTCTTCTGAACTTTCTATTCATCAAAGAAACCTGAAAAAAAATCTACTCAGCTGTTTTCAACATAATAATAATAATAAATGTTTTCTGAGCAGTAAATCAGAAAATTAGAATGATTTCTGAAAGATCATGTGACTGACGTAATGATGCCAAAATTCAGCTTTGAAATCACAGGAATAAAATACATTTTTAAATATATTCAAATAGAAAACAGTTATTTTAAATAGTAAAAATATTTCAAAATTTTACTGTTTTGCTGTACTTTGGATCAAATAAATGCAGGCTTGGTGAGCAGAAGACACTTCTTCTTTTAAGAACGTTAAGTACGTTTTTATATGTAATTTCATAATTACTTATATTGTCTTAGAAATATGGTAAAAGTGTGCTGTTGAATATAGCAATTTAGTACATTTAAATTAAACTAAGTTTAAATGTAATAACAAACAGCACACTGAAGTTCAGTTATAATCAAGTACTTCGCATGTGCTTTAGTATATTAGTAAATTGAAAAAAAAAGTGTACTTTTTGCATGACAAAAGCCTTAATGATTTAAAACCTATTTTAAAGTTTAATTTTACATTTTTATTACAAAATGCATTTTTAAGAAAAAGTAATTTTATTAATATTATCTGCAAGTATAGTTGTTTACAAATATGCTTTGAAAATTTAAAGTAAACTACAACATTTCTTTTCGCAATTGCAGTATACCATAGCATTTTTGTACATTAAGCACATTAATGCACCATGAAAAGACCGTGAAAAGCATTTATATATCATTCTTTATGAATGTACAGTGATGTAACTGACACCAACATTGTACCATGGTACAATACAGTATTTTTTGTAAAGGAAATCTGAGCAGAATGGAATACTTTCTGATGTGTCATAACTTTGAATGGTGTCATGAATCATCATAAATAGTTTACTTTCCAGATAAATACTGTTTCTGTCTGCTCCAAAACTCTCAACATGCCATATAAGACTTGTGTGGTGTTTTCACTTATATTTTGTGAGGCTGTGATATTTTCAGAGTATATGTGAGGTCTTCATTGACTCATTTGTGTGTGTTCATGTCCAGTTCAGTTCTTGTAAGGTGTGACTCTACTGTAATCTGAATTCAGTATGATTATGTCATATTTTCTCCTGTACTCTGAATGTTTTTCATTCTGGTAAGATGCTCAAATATCATGTTTTTCTGTCTCATAGTTTCTTATCTGTGGACTGTGTGGCATGCTGTGTGCACGGAAAAGGACAGGACTGATTGTGAGTACACGCTTTAGTATTCTTATACACACATCTACAAATTCACTGTACTGTACACTTGAACCACTGTAGAACACACACAGTACTGTGTAGTAAACAATCAGTACACAGTACCTCATATACTATACTGTACTATGTATATAGCACACATACAGTATGTTATTCTTCTAGAACATACTAGTTATTTCTGTACTATTAAACACGCTCTGTTTTATTGCACAGTCGATTATCTTAGAAAGGGCTGTTGAAGTTTCTTCAGATCAGTGGTAAGGTTTTGGGTTCTTTAAAGCATGAGAATTTTCTAAAGAATAAAATGTTCCAAATGGAACTGTAGGATTCTAAGAACATTCTAATGTACTAACACATCTCTTGTTTGTGTTTTTTAATGTAAAATGTAAAAACTCACTTAAATGCATATTTTCATTTTCAGTTTTGGGTTTTTGGGTGTCTGTATAAACCATTTTTGTAAAATATAAACTATTATCAGTATAAACTGTTTTAATTTTTTGCTTTACTTTTTAAAGTAAAGTTATTGAGTGCTAAAAAAAGAAATTCCAAAAATCCCATAAAAAAGTCAACAAAATGAAACTTTATAATTAAATGTTTGAGAGCATACAACATTTTTTAAATAGTATGTTTGCTGCCAAATGACCTCAATATATATTGCATGTTTAATTCAGTGAAAGATGTCAGGTTATTTTACTGGAAATGTGATTTAAAGCAATGGTCAGTTTTAAGATTTACTTCTTTCAGACTAGTGAAAAGAAGACATTCAAAATATACTTTTAAGTGTTTATTTTATTACCCTATTGGCGTCTGTAGATTTCAATGAAATATTACATTTTGTACTTTAATTTTAATCTAATTTTGTGATTGAATACATCCAAAACTATTCAATTGTGGAATGCTGCAAAAGAGATATCCAAAATCCCCTATGCAAATAACTTTAAACAAATTTAAACAAGAATTTTGAACCTGGCTTTATCAAATGTTCCAATTTGTGGAAATCAATCCAAATCAGTGCATATTTAATTAGGTAATCATACACGTTCTTTATGACAAATGTCCACATCCGAGCTCCAGCTCACAGTAAGCATGTGTGTAAATATCCCAGGATACTTCACTGGAGAGACGAGATTCAATTAGCCACCTCTGAGTGGAGTGAGCCGCCCCAGCGGAGAGTGATAATCACAAATCCATACTGAAGTGAAACACTAGGCTGAGAGGTTTCACGTCTCTCCCATCCTACTCTCCACTCTTTTCATATCATTACTTGTTTACCTTTGATTTCTTGTATACAAGCTTTCAGCTTTGTCCTCAAACACGCTTTACCGTTTCTCGTTTTATCTCTCGCTCGCTCCTGCTGATTGATTTTGTTTCATGGGCCTTTATGCACTGGCTGTAATGTTATTGTATGGCTAAAAGGAAAGCCTCCCCATCAGCCTGTAATGGTTCTGAATTCCTGACAGTAACGTCAGGAACTACTCAAGAACACTTAAGCATTTTATCTGCAAATCATATTGACTTTTAGTCCCAGTGGACAGTCTCATCTCAGCAGGGTGTAGATACTTAAACAGCGAACATACTGTAAAAAGTGTGTTTTAGCTGTTCCTCTTCAGTGCGTAATGTGATATGGGCTGTCGTATGAATGGAATACTAGCATAATAGTATGCTGAGTATACATTCCGCATACTATTTTTTTCTTTTACAGTAAAATAATATGAGAGATGGTATGCTGTTTTAGCAAAATCGATAATGATATGATTTAGGGCAATGACAGAATGGCAGAATGAATCTGCTTATTCCCTTCTATAATTGAAAATTGAATGTGGAATATTATGCAAGATTTTTTTTTTTCAAACAGCAGTATGCTACATTATCTTAGAAATAAAAGAGATTATATGCATTTTAATTTTTACATCCAATTTTGTGACTGAAGGGCTATTTTGCTTCCATAATATATTAGTCTTTCAGAATAATGGAAAGAAAGCATACGAAATACACATTTAAGTGTTTGTTGCACTTTATCTCTTTTTACATCTGTAGATTTCACTTAAAATGCATATTTTTAAAAGTTTTATCTCCACTTCAGCAGCACTTACATACATCAAAATTGACAGTTTTATTCCTATCTATGTTCTGAAGGTTTTTACTGAAGGGTTTGTTCATACATCATTTATTAGCTTTTAGTTTTGTACTTCATCTATTTGCATCTGTAGATTTTAATTACAGTGCATATCTTTAAGTCGGTTTCTCAAAATGCGTTTTCATCTTTACCTCAGTAACACTCCAAAATTTACAGATTTATTCCTATTTATATTCTGAAGGACTTTACTGTGGGGTTTGTTCGTACATCATTCACCTGATTTTATTTTTGCACTTTATCTGTTTAAGTTTTAGTGCATATCTTTAAAGTCAGTTTCTCAAAATGAGTTTTTATCTCCACTTCGGTAACACTTACAGGCCCCAAAATTTACAGTTTTATTCCCATTTATATCCTGAAGATTTTTCCAGAAGGATTTCCTCATATATCATTTGACTGGACACTTTATCTATTTGCATCTGTAGATTTCAATTACAATGCATATCTTTTAAAGTCAGTTTCTCAAAATGTGTTTTCATCTCCACTTCAGAAACACTTACACACTTCAAAATTTACAGTTTTATTCCTCTTTATATTCTGAAGGACTTTACTGTGGGGTTTGTTTATACATCATTCACCTGATTTTATTTTTGCACTTTATCTGTTTAGGTTTTAGTGCATATCTTTAAAGTCAGTTTCTCAAAATGAGTTTTTATCTCCACTTCAGTAACACTTACATGCCCCAAAAATTACAGTTTTATTCCTATTTATATTCTGAAGGTTTTCATAGAAGGATTCGTTCATATATAATTTGCCTGGATTTTTGTATTGCACTTTATCTATTTACATCTGTAGATTTCAATTACAATGCATATCTTTTAAGGTCAGTTTCTCAAAATGCGTATTCATCTCCACTTCAGGAACACTTACATACTTCAAAATTAGCAGTTTTATTCCTATTTACATTCTGAAGGATTTTATAGTGAGGTTTGTTCATACATCATTCACCTGATTTTAATTTTGCACTTTATCTATATCAGGTACAGTGCATATCTTTAAAGTCTGTTTTTAAAATAAGTTTTAATCTCTACTTCGGTAACACATGCCCTAAAATTTACAGTTTTATTTCCATATCTTGAAGGTTTTTCCAGAAGGATTTGCTCATATATAATTTGACTGGATTTTTTATTTGCACTTTATCTATTTGCATCTGTAGATTTCAGTTACAGTGCATATCTTTAAAGTCGGTTTCTCAAAATTAGTTTTCATTTTCACTTCGGTAACACTTACATGCCCCAAAATTTACAGTTTTATTCCTATTTATATTCTGAAGGTTTTCATAGAAGGATTTGTTCATATATAGTTTGCCTGGATTTTTGTATTGCACTTTATCTATTTACATCTATAGATTTCAGTTTCAATGCATATCTTTTATAGTCAGTTTCTCAAAATGCATTTTCATCTCCACTTCAGTGACACTTACATACTCCAAAGTTTACAGTTTTATTCCTATTTATATTCTGAAGAATTTTATTGAGGGGTTTGTTCATACATCATTTACCTGACTTTATTTTTGCACACTTACATGCCCCAAAATTTACATTTTTATTCCTATTTATATTTTGAAGGCTTTTATAGAAGGATTTGTTCATATATAGTTTGCCAGGATTTTTGTATTGTACTTTATATATTTGCATCTGTAGATTTACAATGCATATCTTTTAAAGTGGGTTTCTCAAAATGCGTTCTCATCTCCACTTCAGTAACACTTACATACTCTTAAATTTACAGTTTTATTCACTTTCTGAAGGATTTTACTCTGGGGTTTGTTCATACATCATTCACCTGACTTTATTTTTGCACTTTATTTTAGTTACAGTGCGTATCTTTAATGTCGGTTTCTCAAAATTAGTTTTCATTTTCACTTTAGTAACACCTACATGCCCCAAAATTTACAGTTTTATTCCTATTTATATTCTGAAGGTTTTTATACAAGGATTTGTTGATATATATAATTTGCCTGGATTTTTTTATTGCACATTATCTTTTTGCATCTGTAGATTTCAATTACAATATCTTTAATGATCGGTTTCTCTAAATGAGTTTGCATCTCTTCTTCAGTTGCAATTACATACAACAACATTTACAGTTTTATTCCTATTCATATTCTGAAGATTTTTACTTAAAATACATATATATTTCTGGCTGTCAACAGTATTTTCTCATAAAAAGAGATATCCAAAATCCCTTCTGTAATTTTTTTTTAACTCTAACATGTGAACAAAATCAAACAAGAATTTTGAACCTATCTTTATGCAGTGTTTATCTGGAAATTGCAGAGCAAGACAGATGTCAACGTGTTTGCTGCCTCAAAGAACAGAGCAACAAATCCAATGCTCAGATTTCTGATCTGGAAGTGTATGCAAATTAGTGCATATTTAATCAGATAATGCCTCGTTTGCATATTTAAACATAACATTTTAGAAAACTTGTAATACAAAACATTTGTCTTGTGATTAATCAAGTGGGGAAAGAAATGTATTAGTTAAAACTTTTTAACCTATTTACCTGTAGTGTCTTAGCCTAAAATGTCTTATTACAAGTCACAAGTATCATGTAATGGATATTTATGGTATATCTGTGCTGAGCAACCTGCGTGGAAATGCAATTGCTCTCTATGTTATAGGCCTTCTTAGTGCACCATATATATTGCAAAACACTATTTTGATCATAGTGCCTACCCACAGTATATTAACTTTTTACTCATTCGCAGACTCTTATTACTGTAAGGAATTTATCATAGGAGCCTAAAATATCTGCAGTGCACAATACCATGCAATGACAGCAGCAGTTACAGCGCACTAAAGGGAGGTGTGTCATCCAGGAATCAGGATAACGTGATAATGTGCGACTGTGCTGTGGAGTCAGAAGTCTCTTGTGTAATTTGAGGTCAGATCTGTCCTGAAGTGTTGAGGTGGCAGTTTTCTGCTGGCAGATAATGTCACTGTCTGGACGTGGTCTGACCGATTATAAAATCACAGAGCAGCACAATCCATTCTCCCAGTACACAATGGTTTCGTCTTCGTCCTCCGTATACAGTATTTCTGCTGTGCTGTACGCTTCCTGATTAATATACTGTGACCTTTATGAGCATAGAAACCAATCAGAACACCTTAGCAACTACATATCAACACCCTGGAAATGCCCTAGCACTTTGGTTGTTAATTTTGCATAGGCAAACACCACTTTGATAAATAATTAAACTGATACTTATATTTCAGTCTACAAGACTATATATATATATTGTATGTTATTCTTTTAATATTGTATGCATGAGATATGCATTATTATTTGAATGTTGTATGCATGCAATATGCATCAATATTTTGATATTGCATTCATGCAATATGCATTATTTTAATGGTGTATGCATGCAACAAGCGTTATTTTAATGACATATGCAACCAATATGCATTATGATTTTGACAGTGTAATGCATGCAATATGCATTACTATTTTAATAATTTTTGTATGCAATATGCATTATTATTTGGATATTGTATGCATGCAATATGCATTATTATTTAAATGTTGTATGCAAGCAATATGTATTATTATTTTAATGCTGTAAGTATGCAATATACATTATTATTTTAATGATGTATGCATGCAAAATGCATTATAATCTTAATGTTATATGCATACAATATGCATTATTATTTTGATATTGTATGCATTCAGTATGCATTATTATTTTTAATGGTGTTTGCATGCAATATGCAATGTTATTTTAATATTATATGCATGCAATATGTGTTATCATTTTAATGTTATATGCATGCAAAAGGCACACATAAACAGCTAACATTATGTATGTTCCTTTTAATCTCACAGATGATATTATTTTCCTCTTGCTGCATTTGTGGCTTAATCGGTGGAATCCTGAACTTCCAGTTTGTCCGTGCTCTGGTCAAGCGTCCAGACGCCATGCGCTCTCTTCATTTGGCCGTCATGTCTCTGGCATGTCTGGGCATCAGCAGCTGCACGCTGTCCACATGGCTGACCTGCAGACTGGCCAGCAGCGAACAGCAGCGCATGTTTCTAGAAAGAGAACATTCACTACATCACTCACACGAAATGGCAGAGAAGGTACGCCAGGAGCTGGTATGTTTGTGCGGTCTGTATGTGCTGGTGTATCTCACACACTTACAGTCAACATTACATCAAAACTGACTCAGAACAGAACAGAACAGAACAGAACAGAAATACAAACATTGAATAAAGCCAGATTCAGACTTCTTGTTTCATTTTGTTAATACATTAGTTTGTTTCTTCATCAGATTTGGAGAAATGTAGAATTGCATCACTTGCTCCCCAATGGATCATGTGCATTGAATGGGTGCCGTCAGAAACAGCTGATAAAAACATCACAATACTCCACAAGTAATCCAGTCCTGTAAGCGAAAAACTGTGTGCTTTTGCTTCAAACTGTTGCTTCTGGCTAAGATACAAGTCCTTAATCCATAATAACGTTTAGAATAACAATTATTGGGATGTTTTTGTCAGCTGTTCAGACTCTCAATGCAGAGGATCCATTGGTGAGCAATTGATGCAATGCTACATTTCTCCAAATCTGATGAACAGACAAACTCATCTACATCTTACACATACAGTAGCTAAAAATGGAGGTTGTCTGTCTCCTGTCTGCTTGAATGTACATCTCGTACCATAACCTACTCACAAACTCAACTGTGTGTTTATCTGTTTGCAGGAGGTTTTGGATAACACCAGCAATGGCATCTCTCAAATCTCCTACAACGGACGGAGCGCTTCGCCGTGACAGCTCGCTGCCCACTCGCTCTTAACAGCACAGTTCTTCCACCTGACTGGCTGAGTCAGGCTGACAGTTCTTCACTCTGATTGGCTGAGTCGAGCTGACAGTAGAAGCACAAACGGTGTTCGCAGAACATCCTGTAGACGGAGCGTCAGATAACAGTATCGAGCAGACAGACAGCCAATCAGTGTCCAGTTACCTGACGACCTCAGGAGAGGTCAGAGCTGATGACCTTGATGACTAGCGTACAGAAAACAGACATTTGAGTACGAAACAAGCATGCAATCCAATTTCTCTCTATTTCTATATCTCTTTCTCTCTCCCTGTATCTAAATAAAGGGAATGTTGAATCTGAAATTGTAATCCTGATATTGTATGGTATACTGAATGCTTTTATCCTGATCATATAAATGCACACTGTAAAATGCCTGTAAAGATATTTATTAATTTACAGTATTTTTATATAGAGGCTTCATATGAAAATGAAATAAAGATGTCAAATGTAATTTGTGGCATTATGAATGATGATTAAACCATTAACACACAAAAACATTTCATTCACACACCAAGTGCTGCATTATTTTATTTCACTCAATGTCCTTTTCATCTATTTATTCCATTTTTAAATTAACAAGTCTTTTCAGTTTCATTTCTTTTTAATTTAATTTTTTGATCATTTGTAATCATTATGTTTATGTTTATATTTTTTTTTATCTGACTTTTAAATATTTCTGTACTACTAGTGATGCAAATAACATAGGTATTTACTAACAAAAACAAAAAATTGTTATTTACAGTGTTTTTTATAGATGCTTCATATAAGAATCAATACAGATTTCAAAACTAATTTGTGTCATAGCTGATAATTAAACCATTAACACGCAAAAACACCTTTGCACACCACAGATTATAGACATATTATAAACATTATATTTAATTATAATTATTCTTCATGCAATATACATTATTATTATACGAAAGATGTCTGCATGCAGTATGCACTCTTCTTTTTGTGTTACTATTTTAATGTTTTTTGCATGCAATAAGCATTATTATTTGAATGATGTATGTATGCAATATGTATTTTTTATTTTAATGTTATATGCATAAAATATGCATTGTTATTATTATATGCATGCAATATGTTATTTTAATGTTATATGCATGCAATATGCATTATTATTTTAATGATGTTTGCATGCAATATGCATTGTTATTTTTATATTCTATGCATGCAATATGTTATTTTAATGTTACATGCATGCAATATGCATTATTATTTGAATGTTATATGCAAAAAAATGGCAAAGGAGTTTTTATTTATTTATTTGCAGTATTTTTTCTAGAACATAAGTTATTTATAATTTATAATTTATTTAAAATCATTTATATCATATTTTTTTAAATGTTAGTTAATTATAATTTATTATTAACAAAAACAACAGAAAAAATTCAAACAAAATCGCAATATATTTATTTTACTATAACTTCTAATTAATTATTTATCATTTATGTTTAATTAAATTATTTTTTATTTTTACATTTTAGTTAACTAATTAATAAAATGATTTTTTTTTTTTACTTTTAAATAGTTCCTTACTATTAGTGATGTAAATAATTTGGCTGCTTATATCAAAAACAGCAGAAACACAATTCAAGCAAAAACACGTTTAATTTTTATTTATTTTTAAATTAGTTATTTATGATTTATTTATTTTAACGTAAAATAATTTATATCATATCTTTTATTTTTTAGGTAATTATAATTTATGATTAACAAAAACAACAGAAAAAATCAAAAGGGATTTATTTTATTATATTTATTTTTTTAAATAATTATTTATAATTTAGATTTTATAAAAATTATTTTTTATTTTTACATTTCAGTTAACTATAAATAATAAAGTAATTTTTTTTTTAGTTTTTAAATAAATCCTTACTAATAACAAAAACAACTGAAAAAAACTATAAATCAGAAGATTTTATTTTATTTTATTTTTCTATGTGTAGTTCCCCTCCTCTCCGCCAGCGGTCGCGCGTCGCTCCGCACATTTCGCATGCGAACCCGCGAGCAAACGCACCACGTGTTCCTCCACATGTGTACGGCATGGCGAACTTGTCGCAGGAGGACGGAGCTCCGAAACCCGCCACAAACTCCGCGGATGTGTCGACGATAGCGCAAACATCCAGTGGAAATGTCGCGGACACACCTGGCGGATTCGTCGCGCCGGTTCCGTGTCTCATCCCATCGTTCGCGGACGCGGTAAAGTTGTTGAAAGAGCGGTACTCGTGTTTGGTGCTGGAAAAGCACCGCAGACACATCTCACTGCCGCCGGTACATCTGCGGAAAAAACGTACGGGTATACAGGAGGAACTCAACTCTGAGCTGCTCAAATACTCCAGCAGGTAAAATCACTGGCTGCGATGAAAATACCATAATTAATGATGGTAACGCCGCGGTATTTTGATACAAACAGTATGGTGCTGTATTATGCATAATTTCTATGCTTCAAGTGCTTGTCTTTCACTATTATGATACAATAAATAAAATAATAATACCTTTTAAAAGTACTATAGTGCTTTTTGTAAGGTTGTCAGTGTGTGTCACTGCAGCTACTGTATGTAATTTGATATAGACGTGTGGTAATACCATGGTACTCCTTGTATGGTTGTCATACTTTCCCTGCGTGTTAAAGTCAGTTGAATCTAGTAAAGGTACAGTCAGTTTATAAATACTGAATAGGACTAGTGCACTAGTTTGATCATGACTTGCATGTAGTTTATGTGTAGAGATTAGTAATTTACAAAAACAGCCAGATTACAAAACTATTAATCAGTAATCTGTTTTTTTTTTTTTTTTGTAGAGAAGAAAAAAGTAGATGATAAGTGTGTGTGTGTGTATATATATACATATATAGGAAGAGATTAAAAAAAATAAAATAAATAAATATATATAGAGAGAGAGAGATTAGATGAAAAAAAAATCATGTTTAATTAGTTATTTATAATTCTTATTTTAACTTTTTTTTTTAATTTTAGTTCATCATAATTTGAATTAATAGCTATTTTAATTTTTAAATAGTTTCTTATTAACAGCAACAACAGAAAAAATCCAAACAAAATAACAAGAAATTTATTTTATTTTAATTTTCTAGTTAATTATTTAAAATTTATATTTAATCAACATAATTCTTAATTTTTACATTTTAGTTAACTATAATTAATAAAGTCAATATCATAAATGTGTAATATATATATATAGAGAGAGAGAGAGAGAGATTAAAAAATAAATAAATATTAAGTTATTAATTATAAATAAAGTAATTAATGTAAGTAATATACAGTATATAGAGGGAGATTTAAAAAATAAATAAAATAATTAAGTATTATATATGTAGAGAAAGAGAGATATTTAAAAATTAATAAATAAATAAAATATTTATATATTATTATACAATTATATTTAATATTATAATACATTATTTATTTACATTTATATATTTAAATATAATATGTTTATATACCTGTTCGTATTGTCTTCATTGCTTTATTATTTAATGTGTTTTTAATAAATCCGTCTTTTAGTACACCCACTGTTTGAATGTTTACATTTTAGCAACAAATAGAAGTAGAAACATAATTATATAATTTAAAAGTCGATGTTTCAAAGTGCATTTTAAATGCTTATACACAACTTGAATTTTGATTTTTACATTTTTTGTTGTTGTTGTTTTTCTGCTAAATGAAAATTTAATTTTTGGGGGTAAAAAGTGTGAAATTCAGCATATTTTTTTCTAATTGCAGCTTATGTTATTTGGAAAATACTTATTTTCTATTACGTTACATTATTACTATTTATGTGTTTTTATTAGGGTTGCAAAAAGGTGGAACATTTTTGGAAACTTTTGAAAAATTTGGGTAATTTTCAGAGACTTTTTGAAATTTTCCAGACTTTTTCCTTTCCTTTGCAAGCCTAATTTTTATGTATGCAGCATGTATTTATTTCTTCAAATATCTATTATTTAGTTTAATCTTAGCACTCTCATTTTCCCAGACCACAGTTTAAAATCATGATAATCAACTATTGCGCTGAAACATCTATATAAACATCATTTATTAATAAAGATTGCAAAGAAAATAAAAAAGAAAAAGAACATATCTAACAGTCATTCGTTCATCTGTTCTGTGGTTTTGCAGTCTGAAAGGTGTTCCTATGGCGTATGACAGCATTAAAGTCGTAGGACAGCATGGAGATATTTATGACGATGCAGGATTCATTCATCTCAACATCGAGGCGTCATTTGTGGTCTTCAAACCTAAGAGAGGATTGAAGCTTGTGGTACGTCTTACAAGATCTTCATGAGCTAGAGATCATATTCTGTGCATGATTATGAGTTCATGATATTTGGTGTGATTTAAGACGTTTCATGTTGCGTCTGTGTGTCACTCAGGGTGTGATTAATAAAATAGGAGTGGGTCACGTGGGCTGTCTGGTTCACGGCTGCTTTAACGCGTCGGTGGTGAAGCCCTTTCTGCTGACCTCAGAGCAGTGGAGGGACTCTGGATTGTGTGTCGGGCAAAACCTGGAGTTTGAGGTGTTTCAGCTGGATGCCGACGCTGCGGGTGTTCTGCTCATCAGAGGACGGCTGGAGAAGTCCAGGTCCGGTGAAAGCATTCTTTTAAAAAGAGAAAACAGATCTATTAAAGGAATAGTTCACCCAAAAATGAAAATTTGCTAAGACGTCACTGAGGCCTTCCAAGATGTAGATGAGTTTGTTTCTTCATTAGATTTGGAGAAATACAGCATTGCATCACTTGCTCACCAGTGGATCCTCTGCAGTGAATGGGTGCCGTCAGAATGAGACTCTAAACAGCTGATATAAACATCACAATAATCCACAAATAATCTACTCCAGTCCATCAGTTAACATCTTGAGAAGACAAAAGCTGAAACAAATCCATCATAAGATGTTTTTAACTAAATTACGAGTCCATAATAACGCTTCCTTCAGTGAAAAAGTGGTCTGATCTGAATCAGGAGAGAAATCTGCACAGATCAAGCTCCGTTTACAAGCCAAAACAAATATGTGGCTGGATTTTGATGTGAGAGACAACACAAGATGGACTTTTTTTTCACTGGAGGAAGTGTTATTATGGATTATGGAGTTGTTTTTGTTAAAAACATCTTCATGGTGAATTTTTTTTCAGGTTTTGTCTTTTCAAGATGTTAATTGCTGGACTAGAGTGGTGTGGATTATTGTGATTGTTTTTCTGACTCTCATTCTGACGGCACCCATTCACATCCATTGGTGTGAGACAGTGATGGAATGTCACATTTCTCCAAATCTGATGAACAAATAAACTCATCCTAATCTTGGATCACTAATGATCTGAAAAGATGACATTTAATAGCAAAAGAAATGTCATTCCATCACTTGCTCACCAATGGATCCACTGCAGTGAATGGGTGCCATCAGAATGAGAGTCCAAACAGCTGATTTAAAGAAAAACACAATCCACAAGTAATCCACACCACTCCAGTACATCAGTTAACATCTTGAGAAGACAAAAGTCTGAAACAAATCCATAATGAAGATATTTTTAACTAAAATCTGAGTCCATAATCCATAGTAACACTTCCTCCAGTGAAAAAGTGATCTGGTCTGAATCAGGAGAGAAATCTGCACAGATCAAGCACCGTTACAAGCCAAAACAAATATGTGGCTGGATTTTGATGTGAGAGACAACATGAAATTGACTTTTTTACTTTTACTTTCTTCAACTTTTACACTGTAGCAAAAATCTAGCTTTAAACTTGAAAGAAATAAAAATGTGACATTGTTGTGATAATTATCAATATCGACTGATATGAAAAAAATTATTGTGATCTTTTTTTATTTTTGGCCATATCACCCAGCCCTAATTGCAATACCAAATTGTACTTGTATAGTTGCATTTCTTATAAAATTGCAACAGATAACAATTCGGCAGCCAAGTATCGTGCTATTATAGACTTGGGAGACAAGTGTGTCATTACTAATAACAATTTATTGACTTTCAGAGTTCAAGAGCTCGTGGACCAATTTGAACAAAAGGAATCGACTGTAGAATCCACCACAGAACTAGAATCCACAGAAGACACGATCGACAGTCCAAAACCCAAGAAGAAAAAGAAGAAAGACAAGCGTGAAGCGGAGTCTGCAGCCGACGAGTCTCTGAACGACAGCGGCCTGGAGCAAACGTCAGAATACCACCAAACCGCCGACGACACAACAGAGATAGACTCCAACGCAAACGGACATCACAAAGAGAAGAAGAAGAAGAAGAAAAAAGACAAACGACAGGAGGCAGATGAGATCATGCCCTGTGACCTCCCAACGAGCGACTCCAGCGGGTACGTGAGCGATAAAATCAGCAGAAAGAGAGCGGCCGAGAGCGACGACGGACTGCAGGACGCACCTGCCACCAAAAAGAAGAAAAAGAGCAAGTGATTTTGCTCACAGAACTTTTCATGAACTAAAAACGATGAGCTGAGTGTGACTGAGATACTTTATGTGTGATTTATATTTACAGAATATAATAATAAATGTTTTTTCCTCTGGTGTGTTTGCACACTTTTCATTTTTCCACCTGAAGAGGGCAGCATGCATTTAATTTTTTTTTTTTTTTTTTGCTGTTACACACACAATACTGAAACTTCCCATTAAACCAGTCATAAGTAGCATGGGTATATTTGTAGCAATAGCCAACAATACATTTGTATGGGTCAATAATGTTTATGCCAATAATCATTAAGATGTTAAAATCATGTTCCATGAAGATGTTTTGTACATTTCCTACTGTAAAAATTTCAAAACTTAATTTTTGATTAGTAATATGCATTGCTAAGAACTTCATTTGGACTACTTTAAAGGCGATTTTCTCAATATTTGGATTTTTTTTTTTGCACCCTTAGATTCCAGATTTTCAGATAGTTGTATCTCATTCAAATACTGTCATATCCTAACAAGCCATACATCAATGGAAAACTTATTTATTCAGCCTTCAGATGATGTATGAATCTCAATTTCAAAAAATTGTTTCCTATGACTGGCTTTGTGGTTCAGGGGATTTTATTTAAAACTTATCTTTGTTTAGTGGTCATATGATTTTAAACAGCTATATTAAATAAAGTCAGTCTCCACACTAAAAATGATTAATTAAAACAAAACTGGTAACTTGTAACAGGTCTTAATGTAAACCAATATAAGAGTTAAAGTTTTCCCTTACATTTAATAATATTACATTTAATGTCATAAATATAAATGTTTTGCTAATACAAATATTTTAAATAATTATTAAAAAAAATAATATTGCATTTAATGCTGTAAATATAAATGGTTTTATAACAATATAATAAAAATATTTTTACATGATAATTTTTATTATAATTTTTTATATACCTTGTAATACCTGCTTTTGAATATCATATTGTTTGGTATTTTCATGCAAAACAAACAGCTGAATTTTTGTGTAGTCATATTGATTATAAGTAAGTTTTATTTAAGCATGTAGAAGTTCCTCCAATTTCTGTGCCATTTAGGTTTTAATTTTTAAATGCATCTCAGTCCTTACCGCAGTCTTTTTTTTAAACTTGATTAAAAATTAAAAGTTGCATTTATTTATTGTTTTTTATTTTTATTTTTATTTTTATTTTTTTAAGTTAATAATTTTAAGTTATTTTTAATTTTCTTTTAATGTATTCTGATTGGATTTATTGTGGGTGTATTTAACAGTGACAATCTGTTATTTGGAAAGGTTTAAAAAAAAAAAAAACATGCAAAAAGACATTTTCTTGTCTTGTGACAAAGGAGGAAACAGGAAATGACATCACAAACACCTGTAGAATCTCATGGCTATGTGTGAAGGTAAACCAATATATTTTTAATATTTTTACACGATAATTATTAGTTTTTTTTGTTTTGTTTTTTTAATTTTAATATTTTTCAAACTTGTAATACCTGTTTTCGAATATCATATTAAGTTTGGTATTGTTTTGCAAAACAGTAGTCATGTTGATTTTAAGTACGTTTTATTTACACATGTAGAAGTTTCTCCAAATTCTGTGGTATTTAAAAAAGATAAAAACATTAATCCAGTTTTTAATCCAGTTAAAAACCAATCCAGTTTTTCTGGAAAAAAAACTTAAATTTAAAACTTGCTTTTATATATTTTGCTGTTTAATGTGTATTTATTTATTTCATTTATTTTTCATTTTCTTTCAATGTATTCTGTTTGGATTTACTGTGGGTGTATTTAACATTGATAATGCCTGTTTGTTTGTTAATGCCAAAAAACAAAGAAGGAAACTGGAACTGACATCACAGATACCTATAGACCCTCATGGCTGTGTGTAAAGGTAAACAAATCTCTTACAATTAGCACAATTTAATATTTCATGACACATAATAATGATGATTTAATTCAACATAATCTTAATTTTAAACATCAAGAAAATTCAAATATTATAAAAGTATAATAAAAATATTTTACATGATAATTTTACGTTTTTTTTATTTTAATATTTTTCAACCTTGTAATACCTGTTTTTTAATATCAGTATAAGTTTGGTATTGTCTTGCAAAACAAACAATTGAATTTTTGTTTAGTCATATTGCTTATAAGTAAGTTCCTCCATTTTTTTTTAAATGTGTCTCAATCCTTCAAGCTGTTTTTCTTCAAAAAAAAAATTATTAATTAAAAAATTGCTTTTATATATATATTTTTTTAATGTATTTATTTATGAATTATTTTTCTTTCATTGTATTCTGGTTGGATGTATTGGGGGTTTATTTAACACTAATAATGCCTGTTTGTTGTTTAAAAAGGTTTTTTAAAAAAACATGCCCAAAAATATTTTGTTGTCACGTGACAAAGAAGGAAACAGGAAATGACATCACAAGCACTTATAGACCCTCATGGCTGTGTGTGAAGGTAAACAGATCTCTTAAAATTAACACATAATTGAATATTTCATGACACCTAAGGACTTATTTATTTATATACAGACATACACACACACACACACACACACAGGTTTTGTAAGATTACTCATTATGCAAATAAAATGACGTTTTTTTTTTTTAGCTTGTTTGCACCACTTGATATTTCCATGAAGAGCTGCTAAATCAAATCATTTCCTGAAAATGGTGCAAAGGTTTTTCCAAACCACATGAAAACAAGATTGTGTTTGTAGGAAGTTACCACATGTTTAAATTAAATATTTGTAGATTTCTGATTCTTATGTGTTGAAACTTTGACCCATTTTTATTAGCAGGTATTGCTGAATAGCCAAAGCAGGTTTGGATGAGTTGCCCCGCTCGATTCCTGTAAGTTCCCGGACTGCTGGGAATCCATCCTGCAATCCCAAACCTCAAGGTGTGTGTGGGAAAGCTTTCCTCCTGCGTGAGTAACTGTGTGTTATGGGAAATATGTATGAGCATCGTTACAGTAGATCACAGTGCTCCGCTGAAGGTTTCTGAGGTCTTCAGCCAGCCTTGAGTCCGGCAGCACGGCACGTCAGGGTGTGAGGGGAAACATCTCAACCTGGACTCGTTTCAGGTTCGAGTCTGCTGGGATTATGTCCAGACTGATACATTTTGCTTTTCTTTTGCCCCTTTTGTTCACCTAGACAAAGCGAGTCTCTTTGACGGCTCGAGGGGAGTTTGGATCTCTTGTCCTGAAGGATCCCGGGAGCTCCGTGGGAGGTTTTTGGGTAGGATCGTGGCCAGACGGGCTCATAGTTCGAATTGTTCTCACTTAGTTTTTCCATGGCTGGGAGTGCTGCGATTCGGGGTGGGGGTGAGAATGTGACATTTTGTCATTTTTATTAGGCCTTCACTTCTGATAAGTGGCCCTCGCATTCATGAGGTGAATTGTGGCTTTTTTGAGGTTATACGGGGTGTGAGACAAACTAAAGCTCTGATATTTGGGGTCTCTGAAAGCAAAAGCCACTCTTTACATTGACCCAAAACCAGTGTACCAATGGCAAACACGGAGTGTTTCATAATTTGTCCAATTTAGTTTGGCAAGGAAATCACTTCAAGTTTTGCTGGGTGTAATGCAGGACCAGTAAGACGATTTATGTAATCACATTACTAAAGTAATGCATTACTTTTAAATTTACAGGACAATATCTGAGCTACTTTTTAACACAAGTAACACAAGTTCACTTTTTGTGTGAAAGGGCCTTTACAGTTGCCAAAAATATAACTTTAGGGTTTTTGTTATTTAAAATAAATAAGCAAGTGGCTCAAGTGACAAAAAGTAACTTCCCGTAAAAAGTAACGCATTTAGTTACTTTTTTAATGGAGTAATGCAACATTGTAACCCATTACTTTTAAAAGTAACACTGCTCCTAAATGCACTGTAAAATAAAAATAATAATAATGTTTTTTATTACTTTCAGTCTTTATACTTTAAAATGTAATGTTTAATTTAATATGTGCTTGTCTTTTCTTTGTAATTATTTGTAAAATTCACTATAAATTTCTGAGTGGAAATTGTTCTTACGCCAATGTTTTTTCAATTTAACTTCTGTAGTTACAGAACATTTGATAACACTGTTACAATATTTTTGTTTGACCAATGGTAGTCATAGGCTGTCATTTTTCCACTTTAGTTTAACTTAACCACAAAGTCTTAGCATGGGTATATTTGTAGCAGTAGCCAATAATACATTTTATGGGTCAAAATGATTGATTTTTCTTTTATGCCAAAAATCTTTAGGATATTAAGTTGTGTTGCATGAAGATATTTTGTACATTTTCTACCAGAAATATGTCAGAACTTACTTTCTGATTAGTAATATGCATTGCTAGAACTTTATTTGGACAACTTTAAAGGCGATTTTCTCAATATTTAGATTTTTTGCACCCTCAGATTACAGATTTTTAAATAGTTGTATCTCGATCAAATATTGTCCTATCCTAACAAGCCATACATCAAAGGATCAATACATCAAGCTTATTTATTCAGCTTTCAGATGACCTATAAATCTCATTTTCAAAAAATTCACTCTTATGACTGGTTTTGTGGTCCAGGGTCACATTTAGTTATGTCATTGCTCCATCTGATAGCAATCATAATATGATGGCGACCTCCTAAGTAATTTTTGTGGTTAATGTATTTTTATTATTTTTTTTGACTGATTAATGGAAGACAAAGGGTGTTAATATTTTTTCAAACTCTATTTGGCATAAACATTACCTTTATATTTTTAAGCTAATTTTGTGATAGCAAACCCTGGATGGAAATTCAAAGATGCGTGTAAATCCTGAAAATGCACAAAAAAACGTATTCGCTTATTTCAGTGATATTTTTTATCCGATAGGAACATTAACTGGAAAGCACAGAATAAATTCCACAATGCACATTTAAAAAATTCAGTTTAGGTTTTTCAATTCAAGTTTATTTGTATAGCCCTTTTCTAATTGTAATTGTTAGAATGGCCAAGGATCAGCAGTCTCCACGATTGGGCAGACCAAACCGTCATAGAGACTTGAGTGGAGGGTCGTACCCACACCGTATTCAAAGTCACTAAGACTCCCTCCAACTGGCTTGATGGGGGCACTACAGCGACCAAAATTTTGGGGTATTTTGCATTTTTTGAAAAAACAACGAATTATTCTTGTTTTTTTTTTGCCTGATTGGAACCAAACCAGTGTAGGAAGATTCTTCGGACAGTGAATATGAATAATTATAGAAAAAAAGTTGAACTTATGTCACTGTCACGAAGGGACGCCATAACATTTGAAAGCGGCAGGGCCGGCTTTACTAAAATGGCTATAACTTTTGAATGGAATGAGATATCTTTGTCAAACTCACAACATGTATGTAGGAGCTGAATCTGAGGTCACATGAAAAAAGTGGTGGAGCTTGGCCACTTGGTGGCGCTATACATATAAATAGTTATAGCTATGCATCCGTTTGTTCTATCGACATGAAATTGGGTATGCATGCTCTAGGTTCAGGGTGCCACAAGTGGCTTTAAGGACATTTGTGCATCCCAAAAAACATGGGTGCTATAGGCCGATGATCTTTCAGCACCTATTAGACAAGGTTATTGGAGGTTATTAATAACCAAATGAGACTCGATGGGCCTGTTTGACTTACAGCTCTAAAGGTCTGTGAGAAATGTAGAAGAAATCGGCCACAGAGGGGGCAATATTGCATTCTTCAAGGGCGTGAACGATTGTATGCAGATGCACAAATATTAGTATGATACGATAGACTTCCTCATTCCAAACATTTTTGCCTCTAGAACCACTGCGGTCAATGTTAAATGATTGAGAAAATGTAAAAAACCTACTTTTGTGAACTAGTCTTAGGTTTTTCACTCAATCTGAAAAAAACAACAACACTGCAGTACAATTCTCTGGACTCTAGGTCAAGTCAAGTCAAGTCACCTTTATTTATATACCGCCTTTAACAATACAGAATTGTGACAAGGCGGCTGTACAGTATTAAATAGGAAACAGTACATCAACAATGCCAAAGGCAACAGTAAACACTCACATTTTAGGTAAAGGTAGTTAATCAAAAATAATAAAATAAAATGCAATATTGTGTTAAGAGAAATTGTCCCCAACTAAGCAAGCCAGAGGCGACAGCGGCAAGGAACCAAAACTCCATCGGTGACAAATGGAGAAAAAAACCTTGGGAGAAACCAGGCTCAGTCGGGGGGCCAGTTCTCCTCTGGCCAAAAGTTCCCGTGGTCTTGTGCCGACAGCGGTCTAGGTGATGTGGTCTTCACTGTGGATCCGTCTCTGGGGCTCATCTAGTTGATGTGGACTCCGCTGACATTCAGGGCTGTAGAGGTCGTCTCTAGGTGCTGATCCACCATCTGGGCTGGGTTCGGACTGGATCCGGAGGACTGCAGTGACCATCTGATCTGGATACGGACTGGATCTGGTGGTTAATGTGACCTCGGAATAAGAGAGAAACAGACTAATATTAGCGTAGATGCCATTCTTCTGACGATGCACTGAGTACATCGGGTGTTATGGGAAGTGTTCCTGGTTCCGGTTGACCTAATTAGTGCAGCCTAACAATCCTTTAACGGATTTGAATTATAGGAATATGTTGATTTGTTATGTGCAAGCAAGGTTAAAGAGATGGGTCTTTAATCTAGATTTAAACTGACAGAGTGTGTCTGCGTCCCGAACATTGTAGGGTAGATTGTTCCAGAGTTTGGGCGCTAGATAAGAAAATGATCTCCCGCCCGCGGTTGATTTTGATATTCTCGGTATTATCAAGTTGCCAGAGTTTTGAGAACGCAGCGGACGTGAGGGACTATAATGTGATAAGAGCTCGCTCAGGTACTGAGGAGCTAAACCATTCAGGGCTTTGTAAGTAATTAGCAAGATTTTAAAATCTATACGATGTTTAATAGGGAGCCAGTGCAGTGTAGACAGAACCGGGCTAATATGATCATACTTTTTGGTTCTAGTAAGAACTCTAGCTGCTGCATTTTGGACCAGCTGGAGTTTGTTTATTAAGCGAGCAGAACAACCACCCAATAAAGCATTACAGTAATCTAACCGTGAGGTCATAAATGCATGAATTAATGTTTCAGCATTTGACATTGAGAGCATAGGTCGTAGTTTAGATATATTTTTGAGATGGAAAAATGCAGTTTTGCAAATGCTAGAGATGTGGTTTTCAAAGGAAAGATTACCATCAAATAGCACACCTAGGTTCCTAACTGATGACGAAGAATTGACAGAACAGCCATCAAGTATTAGACAGTGTTGTAGGTTATTACACGCTGAGGTTTTAGGCCCAATAATTAACACCTCTGTTTTTTCAGAATTTAGCAGTAAGAAATTACTTGTCATCCAATTTTTTAACTCAACTACACAATCCATTAGTTTTTCAAATTGGTACGTTTCGCCTGGCCGAAACGTACCAAGAATTACCTAGGTCAATAATTATCAATAATAATAGGTCAATAATTATCAATAATAATAAATAAAATTTACCCTTCAGGAAGCTATAACGAGCTTGTTTAGAAAAGGGGCCTGTCCAAATGTACCCAAAAGCCTATAAAGCCTAAATGAAAACTCAAAATTTCACGAAACCTGGTGAGCACATGCGACAGGTAATTCTTAACAAGCATGCAAAGTTTTAGAGAGATCGAACCACAGCTGGTGCTATAACAGTCATAAACATAAAAAAACATATCTTGGTAAATTAGTAAAAGGATTTGCAAAAATGCTTTTTTAATTATTGAGGTGGTTACAGGCTTGCTAAATAATATATAATGTCTTTTTTCACGTGCATAAATGTCTTAAAGTGCTTTAACCCTGATAATTGCTGCTTGCAGCTATATTTTTACACTTTTCCAGTTCCCCACAAATTGATGATGATGTTGTTTTGAACATGATAGAAACAGTGCTTTATTTGGAAATGTTTTATGTTATATTCTAACTTTGTGCGTAGGTTAAATTCACAGCTTTAGGATGGAAACATATTTCCAACTGAAACCAAACATGATGCAGTTACGTCCTAACAAAATTTTTGTAGTAAATGAAACATTTGTTAACAAACACTGCTGAATTATTTTTTTATAACATGATGGAGGAAGCGGGATAAAAATGTTGCTTGTTTAAATACACAAAAGTAATAAACATAGTTCTGTCTTCAAGAGTATTTAATACAATATTTTAGTGCACAGCGTATTTCTCTGCTTAGAGTATCAGGTTGGTGAACTCTCTTGGAATAGTTTCTTGTGCACTGCATGTTAGGAGTGCTATTTGTATGACACACAAGTTGTTGCCTATGTAGGGCGTTCCAAACCAGTCACTTATTAGTGTTTAATTTCAGTTAGAATGTTGCCTTCTATAGAAATAAGACTCCCTATGTAGAAAGCAGACAGCAAGGCAGCTCATTAGTTTTTGGAACCGAGCCATAAACTGTGTTTATTTTTTACAGCGATTGATTTCGCGCCATAAATAAACCCACAGACTCTTTCTGAGGTGCTGCCAAAACGTGCATGATATTCTCCTTTTTTTGCCCTCACTTTATATCGTCTCCAGTTTTTAATTTCCTGGCAGATATCCTTATTTCCTGCCTCTCAGCTTTGTTAATTAATTGACGTAACAAGACCGAGCCGTTATAAATCTGCACGGCTGAACGCTCCGTATGGCGGATAATGACCCGCAATAACCCGTCCCATCTGCCAGATCAGACTCACGGCGGGCTTTACCCTTAGTTCAGGCACTCGGTCATTTGGTACCTGTCGGGAACGCCTGACTCATCGCAGTTTGCTCAAACTGTATTCCCAAACGCCTGAGGTTTCAGTATTTTACTAGCCACATTCCCATTGGATAACACCCATCCGTTTTGCGTTTCTATGGAGATGGCGCTGTTTTGGATGGAGCTTGTGTTTAACCCTACTTGAGTGTGGTTTTTAATTCAAAGACATAGTAACAAAAACAATCAGCGAATGGTAATCTCTTCGTTTATCCCTAACGCGGAGGTCGTCCTACCGTCTCTGATGTTGGTTTATATAGCGGGCCTCCTTAGAAAGGAATTGTATGGCAAGCCACTTTAATATTTAATTTATAAAACATAGGCTTACTAGAATCTATTTTATGCTAGTAGAACTTATTTATTTTAGCTACTTATATTTATTCCATTAGCTACTTATTTGTTGGAGTTTATTATTTGGCCACTATGCTTTTAGAACCTTAAAAATATTAGTGATTATTAAAAACTAGTTCTTAATATTAGATACTGGTGATCATTCAGTAGATGCTATTTATTCATTAGATATGATTTTTTTTTTTAAAGATACTAGTACTTATTCATTAGACACTCGTACTTATTTCAATAATGACTAGTAACTTTTCTTTTATTACTAGTAATGCACACCAAATTTTTGCTATTGACTGCTCTGGGGATATGTCATTCAATATCAACTATTCAGCTCTGACTAGTATTCTGTAGCTAGTACATGTTTTTATATTCTAGTAATTATATTGGGTTTTTATATACTAGTAGTCCTAGGGTACTAGTACTTATTTTTTAGGTACTAGTACCTATTATTAGATACTAGTACTTAATCATTGATACTTGTACCTCCTAAATAGATTCTAGTATTTATTACATACTAGAATTTATTCATACTAGTTTATTGGATAGCAGTACTTATATTTTCATACCTATTAAATAGACACTAGACCCTATTCTTTAGATAATAGTACTTATTCATTAGTTAGTAGTACTTATTCAATAGATAGTAATACACATTTATTAGATACTAGTGCTTGTTCCAAATGTTACTAGTAAGTTTTTTTTTTACTAGTAAGAATTTCAGTGGCATTCTGACTAGTCATAACATAAGGCAAGTAAAAAAAAAAAAAAGCTTCTGTGACAATTTGATTAGTTACTACTTGTTCAATAGATAGTAGTACACACTTATTAAATGCTAGCAATTGTTCCAAATGCTACAAGTAAGTTTTGTATTACTAGTAAGAGTTCCATTTGATCTCGGAGGCATTCTGACTAGTCATAACATAAGACAAGTAAAACTCTGTTGTGACGAGAAAATAAGATTATGATTAAGATACTAGTGCATAATGAATAACTAGTACTATAAATAATACTAGTTGAATGAAAAACTACTACTAGTATTCATTAAATACGTACTAGTATCTAATGAAATGTAATAGTATATTATAAATTCATATTACTATGTAATAAGTAGTCACAAGTAAAATTTAAAAAGATACTAGTCAGTAATGGTGAACATACTAGTTTGAATGGAATAGTTGATATCTGAATGACAGATCCCCATAGAAGTCAATAGTAAAAAATTAAAATGTGTGACTAGTGACTAGTAAAAGTAAAATAGTTACTAGTCACTATTGAAGAAAGTACTAATAAATCTAAAGAATAAGTACTAGTGTTTATCAACAGGTACCAGTATCTAATAAATGAGTACCAGTATCTGATAAATAAGCACTAGTAGCTAATGAAGAAGCACTAGTACTTAGTAGATACTTGTAGCTAAAGAATAAGTACTAGTAACAAATAAAATCGATACTAGTATGTTTTAAGATTAAATGTTACTAAGGCTTGCCATAGTAAGTATCACATCCTTTAGAGTGATACATTTCTTTAGAATCCTCTAGATGGATGATTTGTGGCATGAGCGGCTGATTGGTTGTTTGTTAGGACTGAACCACAGTCATTAGAATTGCTCCTACACCACCCAGACTAGTACAGGCATGTTTTCCTGGCTCATATTTGACATTTAAAGTATTACTAACATTTTGAGCTGTGTGTGAATGAGTGTAAAGCCTCAGGGATTTATATTTTCCATTCTCTCTGCTTCTGTATTAACATAATACATTCTGTTGCCAGATTAGGCCATTTGAGTTATTTGTTGTCAAATGTAATAGAACTAAGCTTTTGGATTATTATTAATTAGTAGTATATCACATTATTTTGATCTTAAGCAGGCAAGCCTTCAGACCATAAACACCCAACAGTTTTTGACGTGTATAACTTGGATGTGCAATGGTTTATTGTGATTATTATTAAACGTGAGCATAGATGCTTGTATTCTGTTTCACGGTTATTGAGATGCAATTCTAGTTTTTATTCATATTTTGATCATTACATTTCTTCTTATTGTCATTGACTAATGGGCCATATTACATGTTGATATTAATATTATTATTTTAATTCCTTTTCTTCTTGTATATATTTAATGCATTCCCCCCTATATTACGTTGTTGGCACTTTTTAAAATAAAATCAATAAGCTACTTGAAGGTGTGCATTGAAGTGATTTTTACAACCTCACATCTTAAGCATATTAAATCACTGTAACGCGCTGTTTCACATCATTTATCTGTATAATTCTAACTTTCAAATGAATCTCAGCTCGGTGTTTGATGTTCTTGAGTTTTATGGCTGGTGGATCTCAGAGACAGACTGCTGCCAGCACGAGTGACATAAGACAGATGAGACGCCTGCAGCTGAGATTTATGTGCATCTGCAGCGGAGAGAGATGAGCTGAGATGGGTGGAGAGGATTTGGAGAAATGTGCGTTTGGACCGACGCACCACTGCTGGCGTCCCGGATAAAGCCCACGGATGGGTTCTAGAGAAGTGATATTCGCTGGTATTCGGGCCTTGCCGCGGGGATGAATGCGCTAATTGGCTCTGGCTCTCCCCACGTATCCTGTGTCAAACTTTCCAGGCGGACAGGCTTTGAACCACACACATGAAAGCAGCAGGGATTTATGGGAAATGGTCGTCGGTTCTGACGTGCGGGTCCAGACGCGCTGACACACCTCACGGGCCCCCCGGACCCACTGCCGACCGCCTCCCGCGCTAATTAGTGATTTGTAAGCAGTTCTGCTCCGGCTTTCCAAGCTCCCAGCACTGGAAAGTCGTAAAAGAAAAAGACAGAAGAAAAAAACACTTAAGCGTTCTAACAGGCCGACCCGCTCGCACAACACGGCCCCGTATCTTGGCTTAAATAGTGGGATTGAATCATATCAAAGGGGTCACTGACATTCATGAAATCTTTTTACGGCTTTTTCAAAGGCATTTCTGGGAAATTTACTGGCCTGTTGGCACCTCTGCTTTTTTACTTACATACTTTGACACTTAGATTTCCCCAAAGAAGGAGTCCAATATGCTTTGTTTACCAAACATCTAATTTGGGTATTGTTTCAAATCTGCTGTTTGGCTTTTAATGTTTTTGGCTTTAAATAATACCCACATTTTCACTTTGAGAATTGTTTGAGAAGAACATTGACAGGCATTCTAGAACATTGTGTTGGAGTGGATGCAAATAATAGTTATCATTCTTGATGTGAACAGGCCTTATTTGGGTGTTATTTCAAAACGTGTGTTTTGTAAGATTATGTATTATTTAACAGATAATGTTAAATGCAAGTATCACTTAGCCTACTTTTGTTCATTTTTAGGGTTTGTGCTTTTTAAAAACCATTAACCCTAAAGCCCCGTTCAAATCCAGAGCTATTACTATAATATAGCGTCCACTCCAGTGGATGGTAACATTCTGTTTATCGTAAGCGCTGCTGTTTTGTCGTCTGCTGCTTTAAATACACAAGCTTTCTAAAGTTGAATGGTGGGCAATATGCATTTAAAGTAGTAATATAGAGGGAATATGTAAAAGCAATTTATATATTCCAAACTTCCTGCTACCAAGTGGTGGCGCTATAACTGTAACTAGATATTGGCATGTAGTCTTCAGGCCACCACTTTTATCAGACATATAAAGTCTGGTGCAGATTGAACATGTTTGAGTTAGTGCAAAACATGACGTATCCTACTGCCAACAGGTGGCGTTATGATTATAACTAAATATTGGCCTTTAGATGTCTTTAGGCCAGGACTCTTACCAAACCAGTTTGGTGTAGATTTGACATTGCATGTTGAAGTTAGTGTAAAACAAGTATTTTCCGGTTGCCAGCAGGTGGCGCTGTCAGGCCACCATGGACACGCCCTTTAACGAAAAGATGTTTGCAATTTAAGGCAAAGGCCTTTAGACTGACCAAATATAATGTTGATGTCATTAAATCTCTATGAATAGTTCGTTAGAGCGTAAAACATGACACTTCCTGTTGCCAGCAGGTGGCGCAATGGCCATAAGAGAATATGGTCAAGGGCAAATATTCAGGACAGGACTCTTATCAAACGTGAATTTTGGTGCAGATTGGACATTGTATGCCTGAATTATAACAACTTCCTTTTTCATGATGAAACATCGGAATTTATCAGTCTGCCATGGACACGCCCTTCAACGAAAACTCAAGATCTTCGCAATTTAATGTCACAATGGACTTTAGATTACACTGACCAAATTTGGTGTTGATCTATGTAAATCTCTAGCGGGAGTTCGTTTAAATACAATGCCTCAAAATAACAGCTTCGAAATTTATACTGGAGGTCTTTTTTGTAGATATCGGTGTGTTACATGTGTCTACCGAATTTTGTACATGTATGTGAAACATAGCTTGAGAGACACTTCGTTTAAATTTTCTAGCTTTTGAGCCATTTTGCCACACACACTTCTGAAACCCGTATCAGATGTAAATTTTCTCCACTTTTATTATAAGCGCTGTCCTTTTGTCATCTGCCGCTTTAAATGCGCAAGCTCTTTAAAACAATGGATTGTGATCGGATGTCAATGTTTTTAAATTTCATGCAAAATAAATAAATAAATAAATAAAAACAAGTAAAAAATCAATATCTTTCTTTGCTGTTATCCTTATCCACCTTATTTTTCCCTTAAGAGTGGGCGTGGCCTTTTGTAAATTTTATAGGTCTGGCTTCAGGTTATATGCGCTTCCAGCAATTTTTAGCTGTACAAACCGCTCGTTTTGCTGCTTAAAATTGCAAATTGACGTGTCTTATCATATTATTTTAATGTATTATCTTAATTATGAATTATAAGATATCTATAAGAGGATAACGAATCAAGCGTCCACCAACGAACAATGACGTTTCGTTTATTATAAGCGTGCTGTAGGTTTGTAGTCTGCCGCTTTAGGGGCCGTTCACATATCGCGTCTTTTGCGCGCTCAAGTTCGTTATTTCAAATGTAGACGCGCGGCAGCCGCGCTCATAATGGAAGCGCTCGGTATTTTCAGGCGCGTCCGCGCCGCATCGAGTTGAAAACATCTCAACTTTTCAGAATGCCGCAAGCGCACCGCGGGTCATGTGACAAGATTCAACCAATTAGCTTCATACTTTCCCGTAATAACATTGAAAGCTCAACCAAGATGGAGAAACAACTGATCATAACTGTACATTTTTAAATACATTTAGTAGCAGAGCTACAGCAAGTGATTTTTAGTGCTGGAAATCCGTTTGTTCTTTTATGAAACTTCCATGTCTTCATTGAGAGTGCGGGTGGTTGCTTAGCAACAGCAGACGCCTGGATGCGGCGCGGACGCGCCTGAAAAAACCGAGCGCGTCGCACCGCGTGCGCGTCGCGACCGCGTCTCTTCCTTTATGAGCACGGCTGCCGCGCGTCTACATTTGAAATAACGAACTTGAGCGCGCAAAGACGCGATATGTGAACGGCCCCTTAAATGCTCGCGCTCTTTAAAGAAGGATGGATTTTTATTGGCTGTCAATGTTTTAACCGTTCTGACAGTGATTGTAGTTTGTCGTTGATCTGTCTTTATTGCTATAGTTGTGGTTTAAACGTCTCTATTCTCGTCTGGTGCTGCTGGAAAACGTTAAAACAGGTAAACAAGGAGGAGGTAACCACTTAGCAGCTTCCCCACAGAATCCTAGCAACCCCAAAGCAACGTCCTGGCAACTGTTGTGATTGTATCAACGAATTTTACACAGGCAAGTATTTTGTATTTCCCCACTTATTTTCTTTAGAAAAGTTCATTGTCAGCACTTCAAGTCCTTGAGATCTTATCTGGATGTTCAGTGAAGCAGTTTGAGTATTTTAACTCTGAAATCACTGCTGAAAGGAAATGTGTGTGTTGATGGCAGTTCACAAGAGGGCGTAAATGTGCTGTAGCGCACACATGCAAACGGTTTCAGAGAGAAAACTGCTCCTCAACTTGTTTCATGTCCACTTACAAGTGTCTTTAGCACGTTCATGGCAATTTCCAGAGCACAAAATTATTCTGTATTTTTTTGTTCTAGTTACCACGACAAAAGATTTATTTTAAGAAGCACATTTCATAAATATGGCACAGTGATGTAGAAAAAATAACACTGATTTTTTCAATACTTATTGTACTATACTTATTAGGCTGTTTGACTTATTATATTTTTATAATTTTATTTACCCTTATGCATATCGAGGCATGCCACTTTTTCAAAAAGACACAAGTCTGGTGTACAATACTCTTTATTTTGTAATATTTATATTGTTTATTTTATTAACAATTAATTCTGCATATTAAAACTGGCATGTTTTCCAAAAAGAATGTTTCTAATATATGATTGTATTATGTAATATTTGCTTTCGATTTAAATATATTTTGTATTTTAAAAATTAACTCATAAAATTAAAATGTATTTAATACTTTTTAAATAATAAAATAAAGTCAATTATTTTCATTATGTTTATGTAGTTTTTATTTTATTATATACTTTATTTTTATTATTTATTATTATCACTTTATTAAGAAGACTAAAATAGCAAATTTTTATTATATCTATGTAGTTTTGATTTTATTTTATTTCTTTTCATTTTCTTATTTACACTTTTGCATATTAAAGCTGGCATGTCACTTTTCCGAGAAGACTTGGATTATACTGCATGAGTCAATTGGATAATATTTATTGGACTACTCACTGTTTATACTGCTATATTTATATTTTTAATTTATTTTATTTGCACTTCTGCGTATTGAAACTGGCACATCTCTTTCCCATGAAGACTTGGAACATACTGCATGAGTCATTTGGACTGTATTAATTGGACTACTTGCTATTTATTTTATTTATATTGTTTATTTTCTTTAAGTTTATTTATTTGTCTGTCTGCATTCATTGTTTTTAAAGAGCAGCATGAAGATTCTTTAAAATCTCTCCTTGTGCGCGTCACAGCAGAAAGTCACGCAGGTCTGGAACAACATGAGGGGAAAGAATTCACTGCGCTCATTGCTTTTGCTTATCTTTATTATCTCATCGCTGCTGTTATATTCTCACGTTTACCATGGTTTTGTTTGGTTTCCATGACATGCTGCCCAGCTCTCATCTCCTGGGGTTTCTGCCGCAGTGACACAGGGCATTACCTGCCATCAGCCCACCCTGGTTTCTGTGTGTGTGTGTCATAGTCGTCTCACACACGTCCCGCTGGTGTGAAAACCACTGTGTGTCATTTCAAAATAATCCTGCATATAACCTTACAGCAATATCATCCTGCGCTGTACCTACCACAGTCGCTCCTGAGTGATGACACAAATAAACTGCCCCTCCTGACGCTGGAGAGAGCCGTGACTGCATGGGCTGTATTTTGTTTTAAGGTGCCTTTTTTTGGTGTAACATTTGTTGACATTTCCCTCCTTTTCCAATGTAGTTTTAATGCATGTTTTTCTCCACAGAAGGGCCGACCACAGTTTTAGAGGCCTGTCTCTGTCTCCTGTACCTCTGCCAACTCTACTAGATTAATTGGACCTTCTAATCTGCTGGAATTCAATGGTTTTAAAGACGTCTAGACAAAGCTTAATTGTGTCAAGAGCACCATATAGTGCTGATGCACAGCCTTTTAATGCGGTACCTGAAGTTTTTTATATAATTTATGAAGAATATGTGAATGCTTTGCCCCTAAATTTGTTTTTATGACTTTATGAAATTTGTTTCTATTATGGTCTAGTGGTCGTCAGGGTGTTGCTATGCAGTTGCATAGCTCAGAAAGGTGTTCTGAGTGATTATAAGCAATCTTGAGATGTTCCATTTGTGCCACGTCTATATAGTATGGTTGCTGTGATCTTGATATGTTTCGGTCATGCCAAGTGTCTCTTATATGGTTGCTATGCCACTGTAGTGGTTGTTAGGGTGTTGCTATGGTGTTCTAAATGATTCAGAGCAATTATCAGGTGTTCTGGTGTTGGCAAGTCACTGTTATATGGTTGATATGCTGCTATAGTGGTTGCTACAGTGTTGCTATACAGTTGCTAAAGTGTTCTAAATGATTCTGAGCAATCTTGAGGTGTTCCAGTTGTGCCAAGTCTCGGTTAAATGGTTGCTATGCTGCTTTAGTGGTTACCAGGGTGTTGCTTTGCAGTTGCTAAGGCGATTTGAGTTATTCCAAGCAATCTTGAGATTTTCTAGTTGTGCCAAGTCTCTGTTATATAGTTGTTATGCTCCTATAGTGGTTGCAGGGTATTGTTATGCAGTTGCTAAGGTGTTTTAAATGATTCAGAGGAATCTTGAAATGATCCAGTGTTGCCAAGTCTCTAATATATGGTTGCCATGCTGATATAGTGATTGTTAGGGTGTTGCTATGCTGTTGATAAGGTGTTCTAATTGATTCCGAGAGGTGTTCCAGTTGTGACAGCTCTCTGTTATATGTTGCCATGCTGATATAGTGGTTGTTAGGGTGTTGCTATGCAGTTGCAAAAATGTTATAAATGATTCTGAGCAATCTCTTTCAAGTGTTCCAGTCTTGTCAAGTCTCTGTTATATGATTGCTTTGCTGCTATAGTGGTTGCTAGGGTGTTGTTATGCAGTTGCTAAGGTGTTCTAAATGATTTTGAGCAATCTTGAAGTGTTCCAGTGTTGTCAAGTCTCTCATCGGATGCCCATTTTCCACAAGTTGATATGATTCTTTAGGGTCTTAATGAAAAGTCTATAATATATTTTGGTTAAAAATTCTCAATGGTTTTGTAAAACAACACCCTTTTTACCTTGCTAAAATCAGCTGCTTTAAATGCAAATGAGCTCTGCTCGCCCTGCCCCTCTTGCCTCTCTGTGGAGAGATGAGCCTGTTTACTTTAGCAGCATTTAGCCGCGTTTAGCCGCTAAACTTGCTAACTAGCACATTATTAGGAAAGGCGATGGCAAAGATTCATAAAAAAAATTCCTTAGTACTTACGCGCGAACTGCTCTGCAGTTGCTAAGGTGTTGTAAATGATTCCAATCAATCCTAAAGTGTTCTAGTATTGCCAAGTCTCTGTTATATAGTTACTGTACTATTATAGTGGTTACTGTGCAGTTGCTAAGGTGTTCTAAATAATTCCAAGCAATCTTGAGGCGTTCCAGTTGTGCCAAGTCACTGTTATATGGTTACTATGATGCTATAGTGGTTGCTGGGGTGTTCCTATGCAGTTGCTAAGGTGTTCTAAATGATTCCGACCAATCTTGAAATGATCCAGTGTTGCCAAGTCTCCAATATATGGTTGCCATGCTGATATAGTGGTTGTTAGGGTGTTGCTGTCACGAATCTGGTTGGTGAGCTGCGGACCGCTCACCACCAGATGTCGCTCTCACTCCATTTACACACACGGACTGTTGCACTACACCCCGGACTACATTCCCCATCAGCCATTGCACTTCCTCCTGTCCAATCAGAGACTGTATAAATACCCCGGTCTTCCTGTCACTCCTCGCCGTGTATTGTATTGATTTGTATTTTCCATAGCTTTCGTGCTAAGCGCATCTCCTAGTTTTCCCCCCGTGTCTTGTTCCCCGTTGTCTAGTTTTGAACTCTCGCTCGTCTGACCACCCTTCTGCCTAGCCCCTGTTGGATATCGTTCGCCGCTGGACTGACCCCCGCCAGTCTTGTCAAGTCTCTGTTATATGATTGCTTTGCTGCCGTAGTGGTTGGTAGGGTGTTGCTATGCAGTTGCTGAGGTATCTTAAATGATTCCAAGCAATTTTGAGGTGTTCCAGTTGTGCCAAGTCTCGGTTAAATGGTTGCTATGCTGCTTTAGTGGTTACCAGGGTGTTGCTTTGCAGTTGCTAAGGCGATTTGAGTTATTCCAAGCAATCTTGAGATTTTCTAGTTGTGCCAAGTCTCTGTTATATAGTTGTTATGCTCCTATAGTGGTTGCAGGGTATTGTTATGCAGTTGCGAAGGCGTTCTAAATTATTCCAACCAATCTCGAGGTGTTCCAGTAGTGTTGGTTACTATGTCACAGTTATATGGTTACTATAATGCTATAATGGTTGCTAGGGTGTTACCCTGCAGTAGCTAAGGTGTTCTAAATGATTCCGAGCAATCTTGAAATGATCCAGTGTTGCCAAGTCTCCTTTACGTGGTTGCCAATGCTGATATAGTGGTTGTTAGGGTCTTGCTATGCTGTTGTTAAGGGGTTCTCTTATGTGTTCCAGTCTTGTCAAGTCTGTTATATGGTTGCTTTGCTGCTATAGTGGTTGCTAGGGTGTTGCTATGCAATTGCTAAGGTGTTCTAAATGATTGAAGCAATCTTGAGATTTTCCAGTTGTGTCAAGTCACTGTTATAAGGTGTTTTAAAGAGTGATTCTTGATCAGTTTGAGGTGTTCCAGTTGTGTGAAGTTTCTATAATATGGTTGCTATGATGGTGGTTATATATGGTGGTTGCCAGGGTGTTGCTATGCAGTTGTTAGGGTGTTCTGAGTTATTTAGCTAGTAATCTTGAGGTGTTCTAGTGTTGCCAAGTCAATATGATATGATTGCTGTGATGTTAAAGTGGTTGCTAGGGCGTTGCTAAGATGTTATTTTTTAAGGTGTTACTTTTTTGAAAAAGCACTAACCGATGAATAATAAAAAACAATGCATTAAAATGCTGTAAATGACTCTTATTTTAAGTATTCAAGGGCAGTGTTAGTCTATTAGAGACTGTAGAGCGTTTCTCTCATTTTTCCGCGCTCATCTGTGGGTGTTTTTTTTCTCCGGAGGTGAAGCGAATGCAAGCAGCTCTGAAGGAGTGTGAGATTTATCCGTTCTGCTCGGGAAGGAACGTCAGAATTCCTGTGCTCTCTGGGGCTCTGGGATCTACAGCACTCCTCTCCTGCTGGAGATATACGCCAGGCCGAAGGGCTGTTCAACCTTTCATTCATTAGAGATGATTTACTGCGGCAGCGCAGAACATTCGGGGCGATTCCTTCTGTGTTACACGGCCTGGAGCAGCATTCGGCTTCATGTGTAGCACATGGAAACATGGGATTTACATGCGAATGTTGTCAATGCTTGTAGACTCTTGTTAATATTATAGAGATGCAACGTCTGAGAAAAGTTAATACTTACATGATGCATGACATTATAAGCTTTACCTCTAAACAGTGTGGGTTAATACAGTTGCCTTAAATGACTTAACTCAGTGTGTATGTGTGTGACAGTTGTTTGGATGACAGGCTTTGCTAACACATCTCTGTTTTCTCCATTTCTCGTTCAGCCCTGCACTGCGGCCCCTGGACGGGGACTTCATGCTGAGAAAGAGGCTCCTGGGAGAAGCGGCCCCACATTGGTGACCAATAAACCAACCTTCCAGCCTCAGATCAGCAGCCATTAGATTGTTACTAACACCAACCTTCAGGTTTGAAAATGAAAAGAGAGACTTGAGTCTCCTAACCTGAAATATTGAACTTATCCTGCTAAAAAAATAACAATAAAAGGCTGATATGTTGGCTGATTTTAGAAGGGTTTTGGACACTCTTCAGATGGTCTAACTGGAAGATCCAGATCCAACAAACTGTCTTAGGCCAGTTTAAGAAATAAGTTTTAATTATTTAATTGATTTATTTAAAAGTAGACCAGCACATCTTAGATTCTTAGATTGTTGTTTACTTTATTATTTTATTTTAATTTAAATATAGATCAGCAAACCTATTTATTGCAGTTTAAGCTGTTAGTTGTTTAATTATTTTATTTTATTTATTTTATTTTATTATTTTTTAATTTAATTTTATTTTATTTTAAAAATAGAGCAGCACATTTTTATGCCAGTTTTAGCTGTTATTTATTTTATAATTCATTCTGTTTCATTTTTTTTTTTTTTGTTTAAATATAGACCAGCAAACCTACTTATTGTAGTTTAAGCTGTTAGTTGTTTTGTTTTATTTTATTTTATTTTATTTTATTTTATTTTATTTTTTATTTTATTTTATTTTATTTTATTTTATTTCATTTTATTTTAAAATAGAATATAGTTTTATTATATTTTATTTTAAAAATAGAGCAGCAAATTCTTGGGCCAGTTTTAGCTGTTGTTTGTCTTTTTTTATTTTATAATTTATTCTGTTTTATGTTATTTTTTGTTTTGTTTAAATATAGACCAGCAAACCTACTTATTGCAGTTTAAGCTGTTATTTTATTATTTTATTTATTTATTTATTCTTTTTTTTAATAGAATATGTTGTAGCTATTTTTCATTCTGTTTTATTTTCAAATAGACCAGCAAACTGTTTTGTGCCAGTTTAAAATATTAATTGTTTACTTGTTTGTTTAATATTTTATTTAGTTTTAAAATAGAATATATTACAAATTAAAATTAAAAATAAATTATTAAAAAATTAAAATATTTTATTTTATGTTAAAAATAGTCCAGCAAATTCTTATACTATTTTAATCTGTTTTATTTTTTATTTTATTTTATTTTATTTTATTTATTTTATTTATAATTTCCTTTTGTTTTATTTGAAAATAGACCAGCAAATTCTTGTGGCAGTTAAGCTGATGTTTATTGTGTTATTTTTCAATTTTCATTTTATCTTATTTTAAAATAGACCAGCAAATTCTAATGGCAGTTTAAGCTGTTGTTTTTATTTTATTTTATTTTATTTTATTTTTCTGTTTTATTTGAAAATAGACCAGCAAATTCGTATGGCAGTTAAGCTGATGTTTATTTTGTTATTTTTTAAATTTCATTTTATCTTATTTTAAAATTTCTTATGCCAGTTTAAGCTGTTGTTTTATTTTATTTTACTTTATTTTTATGTTTTATTTTAAAATAGGCCAGCAAACCGTTTTGTGCAAGTTTAAAATATGAATTGTTTGTTTACTTGTTTGTTTACTATTTTATTTTATTTAGTTTTGTTTTAAAAATAGACCAGCAAATTCTTATACCATTTTAATCTGTTGTTTATTTTATTTTGTTATTTTATTTTCCTTTTGTTTTATTTTAAAATAGACCAACAAACCATCTTATGCCAGTTTAAGCTGTTAATTGTTTGTTTGCTTAGACCAGAAAACTCTTATGCCAGTTTATTTTGTTTATTTTTATATATATATATATATATATATATATATATATATATATATTATTATTTTTTTTTTTTATTTATTTATTTTGAGGCCAGCAGGCCCCCTTACACCATTTTAAGCTGTCGGTTGTTGGTTGTAAATTTAATCTTATTTTCAACAGGATGGTGTCCAAGCCCTGCACCGCCCGTGCTACAGACATAAATGAAGGTGGAACCGGATCCATATTTACAAGACCAGAAAATCACTGAGACTTGAGGGTGGACTCATTTGACTCACGCCAGTAAGTAACCACCTAGCAACCATCGAGAACACCCTAGTAACCACACGACAACATGCAACTCAAAAACCACTCTGAACAATAACGAAAAATAATGCACATGATTCAAAAAGAAGCTGGAGATGATGTCATAGTTCCACAAATTCCAGTGCTGACCTGCGCGGGGTCACGACCTCACGCTGAAACCGCAGCTCCACGTCTTTGCTGCAGATGCTCAGCATCAGGCAGCGGTTCATGCAGTGAAAGTGGTGTTTGGTGCCAGTGGTTTGACGTTGGCCCAGCTGGCCTGAACAACATGTGCCATAGCTGTCAAAATATGTCATGGTTCTGTAAAGAAACAGAGATGTAATGTTATGATGTATTTCTGGAGCAGTGCGTGATTTGTTAGTGTTGCGATCGGTGTGGGGTGTATTTGGATCTGCAGCGTTGAACGTGTGTGTTTCTGGAGCTGCGGTCGCGCGTGGCGTTGCACGGGATTTTCTGGATTCTTGCGGTGCCCTCAGATATTGCAGGTTTTTTTGTTTATACTGCTGCGGTTGTTTTTATATGAATAATTATATCGTGTGACGAGTGAAGCGGAGCACATGGACACAGGCTGTGATTATTTGACGGTTGGCACGCTGGCAGAGACACTCCCTGACCTCACAGCACCCATAATGACAGCAGCAGACGCTCGGAGACGGCTCAGAGCCGCAGGTGCAGACGTCTGCCGTCCTGTGTGTGTGTGTGTGTGTGTGATAGCCTCTCCAGACTTTGCCCTGTGCCTCTGTAAAACGTGTCCCTCCACCCTGATGCTCATCTTGGTCTCTGGCCCTGTAACCCCAAACACATCCATCTAATGCATTATCACTCCAGCCATCACATCAGCATGTGTCTGTTTTGAACGCTCTCTAGCCACATTAAATGCCATTTACAACCCATTTTACTTCTGTCATGTGACATTTCAGAGTTATGTAGGGCAAGATGTGATTTTATCAGTTAGATTGTATTTACTTAAGTTATCCATCAAACCTTATTAAGTAACTAAATAGACATTATGGTTTTTTTTTGGCAGTGATGTGCACAGATGAATCATGCAAAATAAGAATATGAATAAGTCTATGTATTCACTTAAATTTAAATTGAAAAAGTTAATATAAAAATATAAATAAAATTCAAATAAATACATTTAAATATAACTTGAAATGTAAATAACATGTAAATAAATATATTTAAATAAACAAATAATAAATTAATATTCAATTTAATTTAATGTAACTAAATTTTTTTTCGCAGCAGTGCCATGCACAGATGAATCAAAATAAGACCAAGAATATTGTAGTCTATTTTTAGGCTATTGTTGTATGTGCTGCAGCATTTAAGCATTATGTCCCAGTTAAATAAATTTACAATAGCTAAATTTAAAAAAGTTACAATAAAAATATAAATAAAATTGAAATATATTTTAATAAAAATATACAAATATATATATTTTATTTTCAATGATATGCACAGATGAAGCAAAATAAGACCAGAAACATTCTAGGCTTAGGTTAGTGTTGTAGTTAAGGCCACATTTAAACGCTTTTTTTCCCAGTAGCATATGGAAAAATAGTGTATTTATTCATTCATTCATTCATTCATTTCATTTAAGCCTGTGAGCTGGGACATGCACAGATGAATCAAAATAAGAATAATAATATTCTAGGCTATTTTTAGGTTACTGTTGCATGCATGTAGGCATGCAGCATTTAATTTTTTTTTTTCAACACATTTTCCAATAGTTCAATTTTAAAAAGCAGCAATTGGCATTGGCATACGTTGAGATGCCCGTCAAGATGTTGAGTCCACAATCAACTGCAAACACATGCTTGCCTGTATGAAAAACCCACTTTTCAGTTGTCTTTTCATGCTGACAGAATATTTCAGCCAATTTTATGATGCTTTCAGCATGTCATGTATTCTAATATTGCATTCCCAGCTACGTTTAGCACAGTCGATCATGTTTAAAGCCATTCTGCAGAAAAGCTAAAAAACGCCCCTGGATTCCATCTAGTCCTGCCCATTATTTCATGTTTATCAGTTTGTTTTCCAGCAGCAGAGCTGAGATATTTAGCATTGTGCCCATCGCTGAAGCTACAGACAGCAACTAATCCATTTTATAGGCACGGAGTCCTGAAGCGTCTTTCATCTTTTAATGGTTGTCTCTGAGGTTCCTGTGCCAAACACAGCTGAAGTCTTTCTCTCATAGTCGTCAAACGCCCTGGCCTGAACCGTACCTCGGCCCCCCTTAAAATTTACAACGGAAAACTTTCCTCTGCACTGCTAATACCTTTTTTTGGACCTTTTTCCAAAGCCTGTTTCAGCCGGCGTTGAAACGTCCGACATTTTATGTGTTTTCGAAGCAGAAGAAACGAGGGTCACGGGCAGGTTTCGTACACCTGCGTAGGAAGTCGCGGGGAGCCTGGCGTGGCGGTTAGATCCAGTCGGCGAGATTTCCATTTTCACATTTTCAGCACAGGAAGTGGTCGCTTAGACAAAAGGGACGACGACCGCGGCACTTCAAACGCGCCTGCAAACAAATAAACGGCAAAAAACACACCTCAGGTGCCAGACAGAGAGACAGCGTGGCGTTTTTCTGGTTTTCTTTATGTGCACTAGTGAAAAACGTTTTAATGAGAGCATTTGCTTGTATCTTATAAAAACAGGAGAATGTCAGGTGATAAAATTTTTAATGAGGTGACACCCAAACTTCCACCCGGAGAGCCAAAAGGTAAACAAGTCCCTCCTATCAGGGCTATTATGCCAGGGAGTTTTGCAAAATAAATGGCTATAAATATCCAAGCGTTTAATACCGCCCGCAATTTAACGACACGCTCGGAAAACGGCCAGTTTGAGCTGTTTGTAGGCCACCTGAGTTTGAGTAATGTTGGTACGAGTTCATCCAGGCCTGTTTGTGTTCACACTGAACTACAGGGTCGGTCTGCGGTCGGCTGCCGCTCGCTCACACTAGCTTAGTTCAAACCACAACATTTTATTTTAATATTTCAGTAAGTTGTGGTGGGTGAGTGGGAGAGCCGAGGCGCTTTCCTGCCAGACGTGTGGTTGTGGATCTGTGGCTCCGTCTGTTTCGCCACACCCCAAAATTGAGTACAGTTTCTACAGGTATCGACAGGACTGAAATGCTTTCATATTATTCTAATGGTGGCTGATCATGTGAATAAAATATGATAAGATTTTAATATGCATGTTGGAATATCAGATCAAATTTAACATAGCATCATTCTGTTGTGATTCCTACAGTGTATATATCGTGTGTGTATTTTTACGTGTGTATAAATGATATAGAAATCTGAAATTCTATAAAATATATTTGAAAATATATATATTAAATAATATATTTTAAAATAATTGTATAATATTTGTATATATTTATATATATATACATACATACATACATATATATATATGTGTGTGTGTGTGTGTGTGTGTGTGCGTTTGTATAAAATATAAATATTTTTGAAAAATTATATATTGCAATATTAAAAAAATAACACATACATAAAATAACATTTTTAAAATAACATTTTTTATTTATATATGTGTGTGTGTATTTATATATAATATATATTTAATGTAAAGTTTTGTTCGAATTTTGTTTTAGTTATGTATTGTAAAATATTAAATATTAATATTAAATATTTAAACTGTAATTTTAAAAATGTGTACGTGTATATATATATATATATATATATATATACACACGTTTGAAAATATTTTATGTAAATGTTAATATATTTATGAAAATGTATATGTAGATACATTTTTTTCAATTATGTATTTTAAAATATTTAATTGAAAATATTTTAAACAATATAATTTTTAAAATGTATACACACACATTTAAAATGATTTTATATTAATTTGAATATATTTACAACAAAATGTACATTTTTTTCTTTGAAACTATATATAGACTATCCTGAGTTGTGACATCAAAGAGAGCAGAAAATTGTGTTAATTATTTGCATAATTTCATGAAATATTTGTGCTTCATTTGTTGCTTGGCAAAAATAAATTATTTTAAATTTTTAACCCAGCAGGCGTTAACTGACCTATGCTAACTATCCTCACTGATATCTGATATCATCAGAGCAGTCAGAACATCAGAAGGGCGGAGTCATATTTGAGTGGGCGGAGTTGCTCCGCCTCCAGACCGACACCTGCAGCAGCCAGCTCTGGAGACTCAAGCCTTTCTTGCGTATCTGTCTGCATTCAGCCTGCAGTGTTTTGTATTCCTGAGAACCTTCTTTGTTTACAGATCTTTGTAAGCGATTATTCTGGGATGTTGCTCTGGACGGCAGTTTACGTGGCCAGTGAGATCAGTTACTGGTATTTACGAGTTCGCAAGACAGATCTTTTGCAGCGTTTCCCATGCATATGAGTGTGCTCTTACCCAGAACCAAAGCTAATTACTCTCTCTTGTGCTTTTTCACTGTCTTTTCCCAGTGGCACGGCTCCCATGATGCACCCTGCCTTCCTCGCCACAGCCCACGCATTAGAGCGGCCATTGATAAATTGCCCCGTGTACGGCCTTCACGATTAATTCCTGCCCGTCAGCAGTGTGAGTGCTGTGGTTTCTGGGGTTTACATTGGCGGACGCGCGGCGTAGGTTGAGCATTCGAAAGCCGTGGCATCGATCCAAAAACAACACTTCTCGTCGGCCACCAGTGCCTGACAAAACTGGCAAGAATCTGGACTCTGATGTGAAGTTAAATGGCTGGGAAACGTGGAAATGCGGCGTTGTTGTCTTTCGTAGCTCTCTGCAAAATATCGGTCCCTCGTTTCCTTCATGCAAGCATGTTCTTGTGCTCTTGACAAAACAAAGCCCCGGCTCAGCCGTCTCTCATTCAGAAGGATCTGGGCTCTCGGCCTCTAAATAAAGTCCCGGAGGTTTTCCAGAGATGATGGAGAGCACTTTGACGTCTCAGTTGGAGCGGCGTGCCAAACTCTCAGGGCCTCCAACCGACAGGACAATGTCTGGGGAGAAATTCAACAAACTGTGCGTCGATGTGCCAAAAGACTTAAAACGACACATGAAACGAAGAGCGCTTTGATTTGTTATGAACTGCTTGTAAATATCTCAGCTTCGAGCTCCAGGTCCTCCGGAGGCACTTGTTTGCGTGGGTTTTTTTCCATGCATTATGGTTGAGCTGTGTAATGCAGGCCAAAGAAGTTCGAAGAGTGTTAATTGGAGAAAAAAAGCGGTCCAGGTGCATTTTTTGAAGCCCTTCCCATATGAGTCTTGAAATTTAAGTTTCACTAACATAAACAAATTTTTCCCATTTCTTTTAAGAAAATGAGTCATGCTTAGCAATGTGTTTTGCACATGTTGGCATAGTGTTGTGACAGGTTTCTGGGGTGTTTACAATTTCTAAGTTGCCTGCAAAAACAAAAAATATTTAAAAAAATATTATAATATAAAATCAGCACTTTGCTAGGGTATTTGCAAATTATAAGTTGCTTGCAAAAACAACATTTTTTTTTTCAAAAATATTAAAATATAAAATCAGCATCTTGCTAGGGTGTTTACAGTTTATAAGTTGCAAAAACAAAAAATATATTTTAAAAAATTTAAATATGAAACCGGCATCTTGCTAGGGTGTTTACAATTCATACATTGCTTGCAAAAACAAAAAAATATTTTTAAAAATATTAAATTATAAAATCAGCATCTTGCTAGGGTGTTTACAATTTATAAGTTGCTTGCCAAAACAAAAGAATATAAAAAAATATATGTAAATATAAACAAACAAAAAATATATACAATTTATAAGTTGCTTGCAAAAACAAAAATATTTTTAAAAAGTATTAAAATATAAAATCAGCATTTTGCTAGGGTGTTTACAATTTATAAGTTGTTTGCAAAAACAAAAAATATATATAAAAAAATTAAAATATGAAACCAGCGTCTTGCTAGGGTGTTTACAATTTGCAATTGCTTGCAAAAACAAAAAATATTTTAAAACATATTAAAATATAAAATCAGCATCTTGCTAGGGTGTTTACAATTTATAAGTTGCTTGCAAAAACAAAAATTATTTTTAAAAAATATATTAAAATATAAAATCAGCATTTTGCTAGGGCGTTTACAATTTATAAGTTGTTTGCAAAAACAAAATATATATATAGAAAATTAAAATATGAAACCAGCATCTTGCTAGGGTGTTTACAATTCGCAATTGCTTGCAAAACAAAAATATTTTAAAAATATTAAAATATAAAATCAGCATCTTGCTAGGGTGTTTACAATTTATAAGTTGCAAAAAACAAAAATATAAAAAAATATATATTAAAATATAAAAATATGTAAAATTTATAAGTTGCTTGCAAAAACAAAAGTTATTTTTAAAAATATATTAAAATATAAAATCAGCATTTTGCTAGGGTGTTTACAATTTATAAGTTGCTTGCAAAAACAAAAATATAAAACAAATATATTAAAATATAAAAGCATCTTGCTAGGGTGTTTACAATTTGTAAGTTGCTTGCAAAACAAAAAATATTTTTAAAATATGAAAATATAAAATCAGCATCTTGCTAGCGTGTTTACAATTTATAGTTGCTTGCAAAAACAAAAAATATCTTTAAAAAATCTTAAAATATAAAATCAGCATTTTGCTAGGGTGTTTACAATTTATAAGTTGTTTGCAAAAACAAAATATATATATAAAAAAATTACAATATGAAACCAGCATCTTGCTAGGGTGTTTACAATTCGCAATTGCTTGCAAAAACAAAAAATATTTTAAAAATATTAAAATATAAAATCAGCATCTTGCTAGGGTGTTTACAATTTATAAGTTGCTTGCCAAAACAAAAGAATATAAAAAAATATGTAAAATTTATAAGTTGCTTGCAAAAACAAAAGTTATTTTTTAAAAAATATATTAAAATATAAAATCAGCATTTTGCTATGGCGTTTACAATTTGTAAGTTGCTTGCCAAAACAAAAAAAAAATAAATAAAAAAAATAAAACCTGCATCTTGCTAGGGTGTGTACGATTTATAAGTTGCTTGCAAAAAAAAAGATATTTAAAAAATATTAAAATTTTAAGTCAGCATGCACAACTACTTTTGAGTAGTTTCTTTTGGGTACTTATGAATTAATCTTTATTTTTGTTTTGTATTTATGAGCCATAGTAATGCTTGCCTTAAAAACTACTAATAAATCGTCATAATGTTTTTTAAATTGTTTTTTTTTTACAGCTTTCTTGCATTGTTATTTTTGCTATTATTTAAATACTATTATAGTTTTTATTAATATTTTAAATGAGCCTTTTAAAAAAAAAAAAAACGTATAAATATAATTTTTATATGAATATATTTTTTGTTTTCATTTAATTTTAGTTTATTTTTTTGCGATTTTGTGATTTAGTGTTTTTTTTTTAATATTACTATTTAGATTTAATGTATTTTGATTTCATTTTTAGTTATACTTTTAGTTCAATTGTAGTTTTTAATTATTTCTGATTGTAATTTTAATGTTTCAGCTTATTTCAGTTGTAGATGCCAAGGCAACAAAGTTTTTTATTCAATATTCATATTTTATTTTAGCTTTATTTTAGTTACCAAAGATTTTTAATAGTTTCACTTAACAATAATAGCCCTGCTTGTTTGTCACCATTGAATTAGATTACATTAAATGTGAGGTATTTTGTTTGTAATATTGGGTATTTCCCACTGTTTTTCCGGCCAGCAGGAAGGGAACCGGAGTGGACATTAGTCAAGCGGGGAATTCTGGGAGGATTTTGGAGTCTTAAGTTTGTTAACTGGTCACAAAAATATATTTACACCCACCAGTTTAGTTTTCAGTGATGTAATATTTCCTGAGCATTAGCGGGCCCGTGTTGGGTTGCGCTCGGAGCCATGTGCATGCGGCGCGCTCCGAAGGGGGGTGAGTAATTGAAAAGTCATGTTTTATGAACAACATCTGTTTGGGATTTTTCCTGCAGCTCCTTGCCGAACGGATCCAGAGAGCTGCAGAGGTGCTAAAAGCCCCAAACTGACCTCAGCCTTTAAGTCGGACGGCCCACCGCCGCCACAACAGCAAGGTACTTTACCGTGTTTTCATAATATCCAGTGAAAATGGGGAAATGCAATGCAGAGCCAAAATGGCTGCCAAACTGGGTCATGTGACTGAGTTTGGATACAGAGGAAGCAAATTGTGTTGTTTACATGCTATAATGTTGTGGACTGTTTTGTTTGTATGCATTTTGTGTATTGATAATAAACGAAATTCATAAGTCTTGCAAGAAAACACTACTCAGTAAAGGAATAGCTCACCCAAAGATGAAAATTAGCTGAGAATGTGCTCACCCTCAGGCCATCCAAGATGTAGATGAGTTTATTCCTTCATCAGATTTGAGAAGACAAAGCTGTGTGTTTATAAGAAACAAATCCATCATTAAAACAATTTTAACTTCAAACCATTGTTTCTGGCTAAAATACGAGTCTATAATCCATAATAACGCTTCCTCTAGTAAAAAAGCCCATCTCCTGTTGTCACATCAAAATCCACCCACATATTTGTTTAAAGCTGTTTTGGCTTGTTTTGACTCACTAATGGATGTGAATGGGTGCCGTCAGTATGAGAGTCCAAACAGCTGATAAAAACATCACGATAATCCACAAGTAATCCACAACACTCCAGTCCAACAATTAATGTTTAACCTTTAAGATGTTTTTGAATTCAAACCTGAATCAGGAGCGAAATCTGCACAGTTCAAGCACTGATTACAAGCCAAAGCAGCTTTAAAAAAAAATATGTGGATGGATTTTGATGTGAGAGGACAACGAGAAATGTTTTTTTTTTTCACTGGAGGAAACTTTATTATGGATTATGGGCTCGTATTTTAGCGAGAAACAATGGTTTGAAGTTAAAAACGTCTCAGTGATGGATTTGTTTCTTACAAACAAGCAGCTTTTGGTTTCTCAAGATGTTAACTGATGGATTGGAGTGGTGTGGATTACTTGTGGATTATTGTGATGTTTTTTTATCAGCTGTTTGGACTCTAATTCTGATGGCACCCATTCAAATCCATTGGTGAGCAAGTGATGGAATGACACATTTCTACAAATCTGATAAGAAAAAAAATCATCCTAATCTCGGATGACCTGAGGGTGAGAACATTTTCAGCAAATGTCTATGATTTACACAGTAATGTGTATAATTTGTTGTAAAAATACATAAAATTAGCTTGCTTTTCATTGCAAGTGGAAAAGACTTCAATATGAAATTGTCCAGCATATCCGATTGATTCCAGTTAAAACATACATCACTGCATAACTGACTTCCAAACACATAAATAGAAATTTTCCGGGAAGGCTTGGAAGGCGGAGCTTAAATGATGTCATAATGTCTACGTTCTGTGTCCAATCAAAAGACTCCACATTGCCTGATTGTCAGCAAAGTTCTAATATTCAGACTGAAGAGTCATTGTGAATTGTTATTGCTCATTATGAAATGGTTTCGGTACTTTAATGATGGGTCACGATGATCTCGTTCTTTCTAAACGAAGCCAAAACAATAACATTCCCTCTGCGTTTGCTCAAATTCCCAAACTATTCAGAGTATCACGCCATCGTATATCAAAACTTACAAACACATTGATTTCATTCTTGGGAGATGACAAAATTGCAGTTCACATAAAATCACGACAGTAATGGAAACAAAATAGTGTTTTATCTGTGTGTCGAACAAAGCAGGTTCTCTAAAAAAAAAAAAAAAGGTTAAAACTCTATGTCACAGTCGGGTCATCCTCTCAAGCAAATAAATACTGACGCAGAGCTGCACCTTTTACACTGACGCTGAAAAAACACAGCAAGTGGTGAGCAGGGAATTGGAAGGTTTGATATTTTTGGGGTAGCTGGAGTCTCTCTCTCTCTCTGGTCACCCAGCTGTGCAAACATCCTTCAGGCTTTGTTGGGGAACGGCAGCCAGTAATCCAGGGAAACAGCGGGAAGGTGGCGAAGCCTAGAAGGCAGCACTCTGTGATGCAGCCACCCAAACACAGCAAACGGCAACAGAAAAGTCATCAGCTGCTGATTTGAATGGATAAAACTGTAGATTTGTATATATTATGACATCATCATGTAAGCCCCGCCTCCTTGGAAGTTTAGAATGCTGCGATCCACACGCTTAAAAACAAGGATTCCAAAAGGGGGTTTTCATAGTGATGTCATAGAATGGATTCCGGACAGAATGTTTCAGTGAACACGTCTTAAAAGAACCATGTTTTACATTTTACTTATCTAAAAAAAAAAAAGAAAATTCCATGATGTAAAAGATTCTTTATGGAATCGTAGATGCCAATAAAGAGCATTATTTTTAAAAGACATTATGGTTGGGATAAAATGGTTGGGCCATTTCATATTTCCCAAAGGAAATCTGGGTGTTCCCCTAAGCAAAACTTGTGGGTTGCTATGTGGTTGTTGCTAGGGTGATATGATGGTTGCTAGGGCATTACTAATGTGTTCTGGGTGGTTGCTTACTGTTAAAAGAGTACATACTCAAGTCTCTGAGAGATTGTCTGAGAGTCTGATTTTATTTTATTTTTGTTGCATATTTTTAATATACATGTAATATATTAAATGGGTAATTGATGGGCTTTTAATAAAAACATACTATTTAGGTTTTTTGTATCTTTTATTTCAGTTTTAGTTTAAGTTAAATTTTAGTTTTTATTTATTTTCAGTAAGTCATTTTCATGCTTCAGCTTAATTTCAGTTACACGTTTTTATTTATTTATTTATTTTTTTATACTATTTAGGTTTCTTGTATCTTTCATTTCAGTTTTAGTTTTAGTTTAAATTACATTTTAGTTTTTATTTATTTCCAGTAAGCAGAGATGGGAAGTAACGAAGTACAAATACTTCGTTACTGTACTTAAGTAAATTTTTCTGGTACCAGTACTTTACTTCACTATTTATTTTTCGGACTACTTTTTACTTTTACTCCTTACTTATTTTTACACAAATATCTGTACTTTCTACTTTTTATATTTTCAAACCTGGCTCGTTACTTTAGCTTTAATCAACATTTGGTGGATCACCATTCGATAACAAATCTCTAATAAATCACGGATCGGTTAGTTTTTACCAAAAACACGATTCGGCTCAAGCGCGCTCCGCGTCTCTGCCAACGGGTTCTATCTGAGTGTGCGCCCGGGTGGATCATAAAGGGGAAAACTACTGACCTAACTAAGTAAACCAAGACAAAACTACAGCAGTAGTACTATAAGTGAAACTAAACTAAATTACTGTCATCACTCAAAATAAGGACATCATTATTATCTTCTGTAAAATTATAGTAGTAATTTAGCAAACAAATGTTCTAAAACAAAGTTTTGTAATACGTTCAGAGGAAGCCAGGGCAGACAACAACACAACTCTTGCAAAACTTAAAACCAAAATCCATGGTTACTATAGTTAAACTATGGTAACCAAAAATGAACCATGGTTTTGCTACACTAACCATAGTCTAACCATGAGATGTGTAGTAAATTGTAAATTAAAACAGACTGTAATTAATCCACCAAAAAAACCATGGTTACTATGCTTTTACTGTAACAAACCATGGTTAATTTTGCTAAGAGAAAAATATGACTCATGATAATGCAATAACATGTTCACTATTAGGATTTTCTGTAAAGATATTGTCATGATGTAATCATTATTGTACTTATTTCGACATTTAGGCAATTTATAAAATATAGTTTTGTTAAATCTATAGTATTTAAGCCATTTCAAGATAAAACAACAACACCTGGTCATAATGTGACACTTCAAATTGAACTTAAATAAAATTGTTACTGCAAATAGAATATAATGAGGTGTAGACAGTTCTGCTCATAACAGTAAATGGCTGATGGGAAAAGTGACAGGTACAAGAAAATTAGTGAAAAAGCAAGCACACCCAAAGTGAGATGCAGAGAGATATCATGAAAAATGAAGAGACTGAAAAGGAAATGGAAGTGAAGGTGCAGTTCAAGAGAAAGCCTTTTTCTTATTTTGCACGGCTCCAGCCTAAGGTTTTAAAAATGTATTTAAATGCGATGGCCAAACAAAAAAATAGAGTTTTCCATGGTTCAGAATTTGTTGTCGTTGAATGGGATGGCCTGGATGAGTGTGAAATTTCCCGGCCTGAAATTTTGTCCCAGTCCGGCCCTGTTCTACATGGTGGTTGTTTAGCCTTAAAACATTCATTAGCTAACAAATTTTAAATGTAAGTTATTTTGTATTAATGTGTCAATATGACGTGAGGTCCAATTACCAATGTGACACTAAAACGGGTAGTAGTAATGGGTACGTGTCTGAGCCCATACTTCTTTACTTTAACTTAAGTAAAAAAGTGTAGTCAGTACTTCTACTTTTACCAGAGTATTTTTAAACCTGAGTATCTGTACTTCTACTTGAGTGAAGGATGTATGCACTTTTGCCACCTCTGCCAGATAGTAATTTTAATGCTTCAACTTAATTTCAGTTTTATATATATATATATCTTTTATTTCATGTTTAGTTTTAGTTTAAGTGCTTTAACTTAATTTCAGTTATAAGTTTTTTGTTGTTGTTGTTTGTTTTAATACTATTTAGGGTTTTTTAGTTTTTATTAGTTTTTATTTATTTCCAGTAAATAATTTTCATGCCTCAGCTTAATTTCAGTTATAAGTTTTTTTTTTTGTTTTTTTTTTCAAATACTATTTAGGGTTTTTGTATCTTTTATTTCAGTTTTAGTTTTAGTTTAGGTTAAATTTTAGTTTTATTTATTTCCAGTAAGTCATTTTCATGCTTCAACTTAAGGTTATTTTAGTTCAACTTTATTTCAGTGAACAAAAATGCTTTAATATGTTTAATGATAATAGCCCACTTATTTTACATCATTTATTTCATTTAAATATTAGGTTTTAGTTTTGATTTTACGGCTTATATTTTTAGTTACTGCTTATTTTTTAAAAGTGTCCACACTGAAGTCTAATAATTTTCTGCATTTTAGATATGAATCATATTTCTATTTCAATATAAGTTTTTTTTTTAATCATATTTTAAATGTATTTGCAATATATTAAAGTGGTAATTCACTGCACTTTTTTGTCTTGAGGTCCTTTTCTCTCTCCTACTTTGCTTCCTGTCTTCTCTGCACTGTCCTATCATAATAAACACAAAAACTCCAAAAATAAATCTTTAAAAAAATAAATAAATACTACACTGTAACAACTATACAACACAAAGCTGGCTAAAAATAGGTGAAATTTTCCTTTAAGGCTTGAAACATAGCCTGTGCAAGCATGAGAAAAGTTTGTTTGGAGTTTGTTTAAATCTCAGAGACTTAGCAAACACCATTAATCACATCAGTGATCTCTGACTGCTGTAGGGTCTTTCAGCAAGATTCTGTTCTTGCATTTGGAAAAGTCTACGCACACACATGTAAACTCCCAAACATCTCACACTCAAGGCCTATATTCTGTTGGAAAAAGTGGATATTAAACAGTGTGGTTTCTCTAAAACAGCCTTTTATAAGCAGGCGGTGGAGGAATCTGGAAGGGTGAAGTCGAGGGGCGGAGCCTAAATGTTTATTGGTCTTTTGTATTGGCCGTGTGAGAGTTTAGTCTGACAGTCATCTCACTCACACTGGGGGGAAGATCACTCCTCAGACTCCACACAGCTGGAGAACCTCAGAAAACCTTCTGAAGACCTGCTAACCAACGTTCGATTTAGCAAATAATATTTATGCTCTGTAGGGTTCTTGAGTTGCTGTATATTTCAAATAGGTTTTTAAAATTAGTTTTGTATTGTACATCTATCACCAGATACATGTAAAATACTGTTCAAAAGTTGCACTTTAAAACAAAGTTATTTTTTGGCAACCAAAAGGTTCTTTATAGTGGAAAAAAGTTCTTTAGATGATATAAAATGTTCACACTAAGTAAAAATGGTTCTTTGGAGAACCAAAAAAGCTTCTTCTGTTCCATTTTGGAACCTTTATTTTTAGGAGTGTTGTGACGATTTCTGCTCGCAAAGGCTGCATTTATTGGTTTAAAAATACAGTAAACACACTAAAATTGTGAAATATTATTACAATTATAAATAACTGTTTTTTATGTGACTATATTGTAAAATGTCATTTATTTTTGTGATCAAAGCTACATTTTCAGCATCATTACATCATTAGTTTTCAATGTCACATGATCCTTCAGAAATCATTCTAATATGCTGATTTGCTGCTCAAATACATTTCAGTTTTAATAATGTTGAAAGCTTGAGACACTCTATGCAAGCACGTGAAAAGTTTGTTTGGAGTTTGTTTAAATCTCAGACCCTCAGCAAACACCAATAATCACATCAGTGATCTCTGACTACTGTGGGGTCTTTCAGCAGGTTTCTGTTGCACTCTTAAAAAAAATAATGGTTCTTTTTTGACATCTATGGTTCCAGAAAGAACCTTTAACATTAATAGAACCTTTCCACTGCACAAAAGCTTCCTTATAGTGGAAAAAAGTTATTTGCAGAACCAAAAATGGTTCTTCTATTCCTTTTGGAACCTTTATTTTTAGGAGTGTTGTGAAGATTTCTGCCTAAGGAGTCTGCATTTATTGGTTTAAAAATACAATAAAAACAGTAAAATTGTGAAATATTATTACAATTTAAAATAACTATTTTCTAAGTGAATATATTATAAAATGTAATTTATTTCTGTGATCAAAGCTGCATTTTCAGCATCATTACTCCAGTCTTCAGTGTCACATGATCCTGCTGATTTGCTGCTCAAATACATTTCAGTTTTAATAATGTTGAAGGCTTGAAACATTCTATGCAAGCACGTGTTTGTTTAAATTTCAGACTCTTAGCAAACGCCAATAATCACATCAGTGATCTCTGACTACTGTGGGGTCTTTCTGAGGTTTCTGTTCAAAAGTTGCACAAGTTGCAAAAAAATAAAGGTTGTTTTTTGGCATCTATGGTTCCAGAAAGAACCTGTAACATTAATAGAACCTTTCCATTGCACAAAAGCTTCCTCATATTGGAAAAAAGTTCTTTAGATTATTAAAATGTTCTTCACACTAAGTAAAAATGGTTCTTTTAAGAACTATGGTTCTTCTATTCCTTTTTGGAACCTTTATTTTTTATTATGAAGATTTCTGCTCACGAAGGCTACATTTATTGATTTAAAAATACAGTAAAAACACAGAAATTGTAAAAAAAAATATTACTACGATTATAAATAACTGTTTTTTATGTGAATATATTGTAAAATGTAATTTATTTTTGTGATCAAAGCTACATTTTTAGCATTATTACTCCAGTTTTCAATGTCACATGATCCTTCAGAAATCATTCTAATATGATGATTTGCTGCTCAAATGCATTTCTGATTATTATCAATGTTAATAACAGTTCTGCTGTTTTTTGAAAACTAATACATTTTATTTTTCAGCATTCACAGATGAATATAAAGTTCAAAAGAACAGCATTTATTTGAAATGGGAGTCTTTTGTAACATTATAAATGTCTTAACAGTCACTTTTGATCAATTTAATGCATCGCAGATGAATAAAAGTATTTAGTTTCTTTAAAAAGAACGGTTTTGAATGCTAGTGTATTTCTAAGGTTCTGGAAAATAAAAAGCTGTATTTGATTAGTCAAGCATTACTATTACCCATAGTTAGGATTAAAGATTTAAACAACTAAATAACACTACATTTTAAACAATATCCAGAAATTGTGCTAAGCTTTTCGTACATTAACTACAAATGCAATCTCAGAAAACACCCACACGTTCACAGCTTCCAGAACACACAGACAGACGGATCAGGAAATTCCTCTTCGGTTCAGTGTGGGAGCCGCGGGCATCAGAGACAGGAGACGGCGTCCGCTCAGCACTTTACGTACTTACAACACAGCACCTTTCACATTTCTCTGACACAGTACACTTCAACACTGTCCTGTTGGCTTCATCAGAATGTTAGTGTGGTTGTTTTACAGGCCAAGATATCTAATAAAGCTGCAGCGTTGGCAACATCAGCCTAAGTGAACTTCACTTAACAGTAAGTAACTATTCTGCAAATAATAGAACATCTCACCATACACACATGCTCACAACTTCAATCTAGACTAGATATACTATCTATGCTTTAGTCTGTTAGTGTTTGTGTGTGTGTGAGGTTCAGTCACTATATTACTGTTTTATTTGGCTCACACCCCTATGAGGATCATTAGCCGTCCTGAAGCACACTAGACCTCTCTCAAGTCCGTTAAAACATTCAGTTTCATGTTTCTTTGGTGTTTTTAAAACTCCAGATTTCAGAGCAGGTAATTTATCTGTATCCTTTTTGAAGCTGTAAAGATAAACGTTAAGATTAATCTCACCAATAACACTTGATACTGTGTTAAAAGTTCTAGATGGGTGATTTGATAATCTGAGAAGTGCTTTAACTTCCTTGTTAACAGTATTGCTGGATAAAAGTGGGCTTTAGAAGTCTTAAAATATAGTGTGCTAGTTGTAGAGCTTAAAAACGTCCTTGATTGCATTGAAAAGCATTCTTCGAAAATTCCGTTTCCACAGATCAAAGAAACCCAAACGAGTTTGGAGCAACAGAGGTGTATATTTTAGGTGTACTGTCCCTTTAAGAAAGTTGGCTTTCAGTTGCATGCACAGAAGATGAAGAGGCTAAGAGAGCGAGCTGGACGCAGACAGAGGGAGGCAGGGAGGACAGAGGGACATGGGAGGGATGGAGAGAGATTTAATTTCAGATGTATCGTCGCATTGCGGCCCAAGTGCATTATGAACAAAGCCCAGAGGAAACACACCAGTTTAGATGCTTTACACCAAACCTGACAACATCTAGATCTGACAAAACTGATTACTGATCTCACCTGGTAGCTGCTAGTTTACTGCGATTTTGTGTGATAAATCTAAGATTATAAACAAACTCCTAATGGTAGGTTTTAAACTTTTACATTTAGTTTAGAAGAAGTGAATGGACTTAAAGAAGTTCACTTCCAGAACGAAAATGTAGAGATAACGTACTTACCCTGTTGTCATCCAAAATGTTCATGCCTTTCTTTCTGCAGTCGTAAAGACATTATTTTGAGGAAAACATTTCAGGAATGTTCTCCATATAGTGGACTTCCATGGTGCCCGTGAGTTGGAACGTCCAAAATGCAGTTTCAGTGCAGCTTCAAAGGGCTCTAAATGATCCCAGCCAAGGAAGAAGGGTCTTATCTAGAGAAACGATTGGTCATTTTCTAAAAAAAAAACAAAAACAATCCGGGTTGGTACAGTTAGAGTATGTTGAAAAACTCCCATCTCATTTTCTCCTCCACCTTTAAAATCGTCCTACATCGCTGTTTTACCTTTTTTTGTAAAGGGCATTTGACCTTCTTTGCATGTTCACATGTCAGTACTTCTGCAGTGATGTAGGATGATTTTGAAGTTGAAGAAGAAAATGAGATAAGAGTTTTTCTACATACCTTAACTGCATTGACCATAATTACACAGAGTAAGCATGCGCATGGCAGAGCTAGACAAGACAAGCATTTGAGGTTAAAAAGTTTTTTTTTGTTTTTTTTGTAGAAAATGACTGATCATTTCACTAGATATTGCTTATTCCTCAGCTGGGATTGTTTAGAGCCTTTTGAAGCTGCATTTAAACTGCATTTTGGACATTCAAACTCATAGGCACTATTGAAGTCCACTATATGGAGATAATTCCTTAAATGTTTTCCTCAAAAAACAATTTCTTTATGACTGAAGAAAGAATGGCATGAACATCTTGGATGACAACGGGGTGAGTACATTATCTGTAAATTTTTGTTCTGGAAGTGAACTTCTCCTTTAAAACAAATGAAAAAAATCTCCCAGATTTACTTAAAGGGATAGTTCACCCAAACATGAACATTTGCTGTTAACTTAGGCCATCAGGCCATCCAAGATGTGAGTGAGTTTGTTTCTTCAGTTGTTTCTTCATTTTATTTAAATCAACTATTGTTTAAAAATTATTGTATTGCTGGTTTAAAATGGACTGGAACTTATAAAAACACACAGAATTACTAGAGGCAACAGCAATAATCAAAAGATTAACATTTATAATTAAGCAAGAACACATGGACAAAATAAAGGACAAATTGAAATTATTTGGGTAAAAACAGCATAGTTTACAATATTACATACATTTAAACGCGTTTAACAAGCATTTTGGACATTAAAAATGTAGTAGCATTTTAATTTTAGTGTATTCAACCGTTCTCTGTAATCGTTTTTTACAGAAATAGCGCTAATTGTCATACCGGTGTGTCGCCGAAATCTGAGCCGGTGAAAGGCTGCTGTTCGTCGGGTTAACTGCGAACTTCAGACCGCGGCCTCGTGTTTCACTCTTAACTGAAAGATGCCCATAAACAAGCAGTATTGACATTAGAGAACATATTTTAAGGTAAAAGTCAGTACAGTAATGAATAAAATCCATTTATTTTATGCAAGGCAAAAAGCGTTTCCATTCTGCGAAACAACCGCTGCTGACACAGCTGACTGACATCTTGTCCTTATGTTGCGTTGCGTAAAATAATACAATTTACAGCACAGTAAAGACTTTATTTATGAAATAAAATGTATACAAATCTTTATTTCGCTGAAGAAGTGCACCAAATCGGCAGCGCTGAGAACCGCTCTCTCCTGTAAAGGACTTAAAAAGCCAGCGCTCTGACTGTAACTTAGACAGGCTTAACCCAGCGGTTGGGTAGAATAAAAATAAAATAACCCAGCGTTAAAAATGACCCAGCAACTTAGCTACAGAAAAACTACCCAGCGCCTGGGTAAAAAATATTAAAAATAACCCAATAAAATGACCCAACGGGCTGAACCCAGCATGTGGGTTAAAAATGTAAGTGTAGTGTAGTGTTAGTGTAGTTAGAGTGTAGTGATTCTTAAAATGCAAGTCAATGGATACCCTTACTTTGAGAGTCCAAAAAGCATATCAGGCAACACAAAATTAATACTTGTGGCTCCTGAAGATATATTGAGGTCTTATGAAGAGAAACGATTAGTATGTGAAAGAAACTGAACATTTTTTTTTTTACAAAAATATTACCTGGACTACAGAGCCTTAGGGAAACTGGGAAATATGATTATTTTCTGCAAACTGATTCTTTTGGACAGTGCATTTCAATGAAGTGATTCAAACAACTGCCCATTTTCCACAAGCTGATTTGATTCTTTAGGGTCTTAATGAAAAGTCTATAATATACTTTGTTTAAAATTTCTCAATGGTAGTGTAAAAAAATCCTTTTATACCTTGCCAAAATCAGCTCTACAAAAAGCATCCTGTTCTGGTCGAGGTTGCTTTAAATGTTAATGAGCTCTGCTCGCCCCGCCCCTCTCTTCTCTCTGTGGAGTGACGAGCCTGTTTATTTCAGCCGCATTTAACCGTGTTTAGCCGCAAAACTGTTCTTAACTAGCAAGTTATTAGTAAAGGCGATTGCAAAGATTGATTAAAAAAAAACAAAAAAACCTCACTTCTGCTGTAAGTGATGATTTGCGTGAACGTAGACGCATTTATGTAGATCGGGAGGCACATTCCCTTCACAAACAAACGTAATCCACTGCATCTTCAGCGGCTCAAATGTCGGGAGTAAATGATGACCACTGCGTTCATTATTACATCCAGCAACACAACACCTCAATCGCTCAATTCTTGTGTAACTTACATCCCTGCTCCGGCATCAAAGCAGTGGAGGTCGGACTGTTACAGCTGATTTAGGACAGGTCTGAGGTAAGACCCTCATTTAAGTGCTTGGTTCACATATGCGCATATTAGCAGCTCATCGGTCTTCAGTTCGAGTCGAGCTGTTTGTTCAGTGAACTGGTTCAAGTAGTTCACCAAAAGAATGATTCATTCGTAAACCAGACATCACTCCAGACTGTTTTCCTTGAGCCTCTGGATTACAGCTAATAATGCTGTAAATAATGTTCAGTCTCTTGCACAGACTGATCATTTCGCTTCATAAGACCTCAATATATCATCAGGGGCATTCATTTTGTGTTGCCTGATACGATTTTTTGACTATCAAGGTGACAGTAGCCACTGACCTGCATTTTATGAATTACCAAAAAACACATTTTCAGCTAAAAATCTTCTTTACTGTTATTGGATGGCCTGTGGGTGAGCAAATTAATAGCTCATTTTTATTTTTGGGTGCCTATAAAACTATTGTTTTAAGGTTGCAGGATATTTTCAAATAACAGTGGCAACACTGTAGAATTCACTCTTTAAGAAGTTGCATAGCAAAGAACAAAAAGAACATCTTAACATCAAGGAGGCCACTTTTCAACTGCAACCACTAAAAATTATACTATAAAAATTTCATTATATTTTACTCTAGGATGGTTTATTGTTTAGTTTGTTTTTGTGGGAGTTTTGTTTCTGGCGGTAGGCTGATCTAGTGGTTAACTTCATCTCTCAGCTGCTCATTTAACACCACCCTGAAAATTCATCAATGTCACCATCTTTCTCCCCCGGCCACGATTACATTCCTTGTTTGTTTAGTATTCTGCTCAGTCGAGTAATAGCTGATTTTTGTAGTCTGTCCGCAGATCTCTGACAACAAAGTGAGAGGAAATGATCCCCGACTGGAGCACTGGGAAGGAGGGAGAGAGGAAATGGAGGCCGTTCTTATCTGCCGGACCGCTCCGATTCCAAAGCCCCCGGGCTGAAGAACTGGATCTGGCAGGTCTTGGGTTTTACTGTGGTCCCTGACCGCACACTCCCTGCAGGGCTCAAATAGCCTCTGTTGGGGTTTCATGTGATTTTGTGATGCATGATATGGATTGAAACCTCTTGTGAGATTCCATTCTGAGAAAACATACTTTTGTCAGGTGGCAAACGGTGTAACTATTTCATTGCCAAACTCATTGCCAAAGTTACTTTGATTGACCTTTGTGTTTGCCGCTGACATATTTAAAGCAGTGTTGATATTATTAACTAAAATCATTTAACAACATGTTTGGTAATTGAAATAAAGCTGAAATTAAAAAATTATATATAAAGTATTATGAATAATAAATAATTTATATCAAATATAGATAATAGATCAATAAAGAAAACTTGAAAATAAAAAATGTTGCCTTGGCAATACCTGAAATAAGTTGAAATGCTAAACTTACTACGACTAAACTGAACTGAAATTACATAGAAAATATAAATAATTATAAATAATAAATAATTTATATCAAATATAATATTAGATAAAGAAAACTTGAAATAGAGAAAAGACAAAAGCACACAATAAATTGCTGAAACTTTAAAACATATAATCTATAAAAATAAAAAAAAGCAATTCCAAAATACAAATTGAGTTAAATATTAAATGAAGAAATTTTGTTTTAAAAAAATCAAAATTGTTTCTTTTTCTAACTGTTAAAATACTAAAATAAAAATTTAAATGAAATGGAAAGAAATTAAAGCACTACACTAAAATTAATAAGCACGACAAATACACAACAAAATTATAAAATAAAATTAAAAGGAAAACTAAAAATATGAAAAGATAATTCCAAATAGAAATAGAAAACCCTGAGATATTTTTAGGTCGTTGTTTATATTGGCCACTGAAATATTTAAAGCAGTGATGTTTTTTGTTAGTAATTCAAATTTTTAAAAATCATTGAAATTGAATAATTGAAAATAATTAGAATCAAGCTGAAATAAATTAAAATATAGATATTAATGAAAGAAAGAAAATGAAATTTTAAATTGTTGCCTTAGTTGGCAACTAACTGAAATAAGTTTAAATGACTAAAACTAAACTGAATCAGAAAGATATTAAAGTTAAATAGAAATTAATCGAAGTAGTAAATATTACAAAAAACAGTATGTTGCACATACTGCAAATGAACTCAAATTTAAAACGAAAACTAATTAAAAAATCTAAACAAATTCTGTAATAGCATATACGTTTACATAAAACTGAAAATTATGAATGCTTAAAAAAAAAAAAGAATACTTTTATGGTGTTTTTAAGCTTTTTACAGTGCTTTTTAAGCATTTTTGTAGCATGACAGTGTTCGTCTCCATTGTGAGCACTCTATTTGTGTTTATTTTGGGGTGAAGCAATACTGTAAATGGATTTACGGTGATGTGTATGCAGGTGTTTGTTTCAGTGGAGTGGAGGGGGGTTCACTTTACAGCTCAAGAGGTTTTAAGAAATAATCTTTGCTGTAAATGGTCTCCTGTGCTTTCGTTCACCTACCGTTCACACATGGAAACATGAACTGCTCGGCACGGACGCGCTCATTGTCTCTATACTGTATTTCTTCTTGTTTTATTTCTTATTCAAGATCAATATTTACCCAGCAGCCCCCGGGGCTCAGGATTACCTCATATTCTCCAGGTCCAGCTGTGCTTTCTCAGCATCTCCATAGCAACCTCAGGAATGTGCACATCATGTTTATCCTACTGCCAGGAAAACAGAGAGAGAGAGAGAGAGAGACTGAGGAAAGGTTTCTCTCTTTGAGTCACAGGTACCTGAGTTAAGTTTCTTTTTTGTATTAAAAGTAAAATCTTTTAATGTCATGTGACACGTAATGATTAGCACAAAGTTTAATGAAATGCTACCTGACTGCCTTAAAGCAAGCTGGCTGCCACTTCGGTTTTTATATGATGTCACATCATTTTAAATCATTTGTTACATCAAATTAAAAGCTCTTAATTAATTCATACTTTTGAATACAGCTAATGTACTTCTGTTAGTTTTAGTTCTAATGTTGTTCCAAGGATTCCAAAATAATTCTGATTATGATACAATGTTGCAACCAAATTATTTTTATCAGCAGAGCGAAAATAAACAAAGCAGCTGCTGCAATTTTGTGTCTGAATATCACACTTTGGATATCATGTACTGAATATGATACTTGGCAGAACAACACCGCTTAAAAAAGCATTAAGTATTTTCTTTAAAAGTACTGACAGCCACTTTCTTTCTTTTCAAATGAACCACAAGTCATTTGGACATTTGGACATAAATAGATTTTTATCTTCTCTGCAATGGTGAAGTCATGCCAGCATCATCTAGGCTTTAATGATGATGGAGTGTTTTTGTTTCTGTCTGTGTTTAGCAGATCAGCATGAGTGTTTCTTACGAACTGAGAGACCACATAAATCAGCAGCCGCTGACTGTGTTCTGGGACAAACTGCAGGAAAACCCAGCATCCTCCCACACGCATCTCTCTGCTCCTCTACCTCAGCATTTCACATCACACTCACCGTCTAAACGTTTCGCCACTGACATGTGGAAATGTTGCTACTTCATCAGAAACTCGTAGTTTGCGGGAAGCTGGAGTCCTGGACACCTGAAGGACTTTGTTAAATAGATAGATAGATAGAATGATAGAACCATAGAGAATGATAGATAGATAGATAGATAGATGATAGAACCATGGATGGATGGACAGATGGATGATAAAATGCATGTAGGATAGATAGATGGATGGACAATAGAACAATGAATGGATGGATCATAGAATGATGGATGGATAAATGGATAAAATGAGGATGAATGGATGAAAGAATGAACAATAGATATATAGATAGATGGATAAATTGATAGATGGATAAATGGATGGATGGATGATAGAATGATGGCTGGATAAATGGATAGAAAGATGGATGATGGATCATAGAATGATGGATGGATAAATGGATAAAATGAGGATGAATGGATGAAAGAATGAACAATAGATATATAGATAGATAGATGGATAAATTGATAGATGGATAAATGGATGGATGGATGATAGAATGATGGCTGGATAAATGGATAGAAAGATGGATGATGGATCATAGAATGATGGATGGATAAATGGATAAAATGAGGATGAATGGATGAAAGAATGAACAATAGATATATAGATAGATAGATGGATAAATTGATAGATGGATAAATGGATGGATGGATGATAGAATTATGGCTGGATAAATGGATAGAAAGATGGATGATGGATCATAGAATGATGGATGGATGGTAGATGGATGAATGGATGATAGAATAGATAGATGGATGGGTTGACAAAACGATGGATGGATGATAGAAGAAATTAATGGATGGATAAATGGATATAAAGACTGATGATGGATGGATGATAGATGGATGTATGGATAATAGAACAAATGTACAATAGATAGATGGGTGGATGGATAAATGGATAGAATGATGAATGGTATATGGATGAATGGATGATAGAACAAATGAACGATGGATGGATGGTGGAGGGGGACAAACAATGGATGGATGGATGATAGAATGATGGATGGATGGATGGATAGATGGATGATAGAACGATGGATGAATGGATGATAGAAGAAATGAATAGAAGCATGGATGATAGAATGATGGATGGATAAATGGATATAAAGGCTGATGATGGATGGATGATAGAACAAATGTACAATAGATAGATGGGTGGATGGATAAATGGATAGAAAGATGGATGATGGATGGGTTGATAAAACGATGGATGGATGGATCATAGAAGAATGGATGGATGGATAAATGGATAGAATGATGAATGGTTTATGGATGAATGATATGGATGATAGAACAAATGAACGACAGACGGATGGATGATGGATGGGTTGACAAAACGATGGACGGATGGATGATAGAATGATGAATGGATGGATAGATGGATGATAGAACAATAGATGGATGAATGGATGCTAGAACAAATGAACCATAGATAGATAGATAGATAGGTAGGTAGATAGAAAGAACAATGGATGGATGGATAAAATGATCTATGCATACATAGAATGATAGATGGATGAATGATGGATGCATAGAACGATGGATGTTAGATTGACAGATGATGGAGTGAATGAAGGATGGATGCTAGATAGATAGAACAATTGATGATGGATGGGTTGATAAAATGATTGAAGGATGGATGGATGGATGCATAGAAAGATAGATGGATGAATGATAGATAAATACACTGACCAAAATTATAAATGCAACACTTTAGTTTTTGCCCCCATTTTTCATGAGCTGAACTCAAAGATCTAAGACTTTTTCTATGTACACAAAAGGCCTATTTCTCTGTCTAAATCTGTGTTAGTGAGCACTTCTCCTTTGCCGAGATTATACATCCACCTCACAGGTGTGGCATATCAAGATGCTGATTAGACAGCATGATTATTGCACAGGTGGCCACAATAAAAGGCCACTCTAAAATGTGCAGTTTTACTGTATTGGGGGGGTCAGGGGGGGTCCGAAAACCAGTCAGTATCTGGTGTGACCACTATTTGCCTCACGCAGTGCAACACATCTCCTTCACATAGAGTTGATCAGGTTGTTGATTGTGGCCTGTGGAATGTTGTAGAACACGCTGTCGTATACACCGATCCAGAGCATCCCAAATATGCTCAATGGGTGACACGTCCAGTGAGTATGCTGGCTGTGAAAGAACTGGGATGTTTTCAGCTTCCAGGAATTGTGTACAGATCCTTGCAACATGGACCGTGCATTATCATGCTGCAACATGAGGTGATGGTCGTGGATGAATGGCACAACAATGGGCCTCAGGATCTCGTCACGGTATCTCTGTGCATTCAAAATGCCATCAATAAAATGCACCTGTGTTCGTTGTCCATAACATACGCCTGCCCATACCATAACCCCACCGCCACCATGGGCCACTCGATCCACAACGTTGACATCAGCAAACCGCTCACCCACACAACGCCATACATGCTGTCTGCCATTTGCCCTGTACAGTGAAAACCGGGATTCATCCATGAAGAGAACACCTCTTCATAGTGCCAGATGCCATCGAATGTGAGTATTTGCCCACTCAATTCTTTGGTTATGCAAACCGATTGTTGCAGCAGCTGTCCGGGTGGCTAGTCTCAGACGATCTTGGAGGTGAAGATGCTGGATGTGGAGGTCCTGGGCTGGTGTGGTTACACGTGGTCTGCGGTTGTGAGGCCGGATGGGTGTACTGGCAAATTCTCTGAAACAACTTTGGAGATGGATTATGGTAGAGAAATGAACATTCAATTCACGGGCAAGAGCTCTGGTGGACATTCCTGCAGTCAGCATACCAATTGCACACTCCCTCAAAACTTGAGACATCTGTGGCATTGTGCTGTGTGATAAAACTGCACATTTTTAGAGTGGCCTTTTATTGTGGCCAGCCTAAGGCACACCTGTCCAATAATCATGCTGTCTAATCAGCATCTTGATATGCCACACCTGTGAGGTGGATGGATAATCTCGGGAAAGGAGAAGTGCTCACTAACACAGATTTAGACAGATTTGTGAACAATATTTGAGAGAAATAGGCCTTTTGTGTACATACAAAATGTCTTGGATCTTTGAGTTCAGCTCATCAAAAATTGGGGCAAAAACAAAAGTGTTGCGTTCATCATTTTGGTCAGTGTAGAACAATGGATGGATAGATTGAAGGATGATAGAACCACGAATGGATGACAGAACGAATAAAGGATGGATGGATGATAGAACAAATGAATGATAGAACAGATAGATAGATAAAAATATCTTCATGCACTTTCATGTAAGCTGTCATGTTCTTGATTTAGATAACTGTTGGATTGTGATTCTCCTGTAAGTGACCAGTGGAAACTTTGTCTTTTCCATGGCAACCGGCAACTATTTGCACTAATTTGCAAAAGAAAAGCTGTGGAAGTGTAGTGTGCTCTGGGGGAATGTTATATTTGGCCTTTCACAGTAATAGAAGTCTCATTATTTAGCCTCTCAGTGCACCAGGAAACCGAGCAAACAGACCGAGTGACCCTTTGTCAAGCACCTCGTCCCCTTTCAGGATCATCGCGGCCCTCGACCATCAAATGGCCCAGCGCAGCACGGAGAGGGCATGCAGACATCCCTCAAGTGCCTTCATTGAGTTACCAAAAGAGGTCTGGAGGCATTAAAGAGGACACACTCGGGGTGGAATTGAGAGGCATATTAAAACAGCAGGACTGGGATCATGGACTGCTGCCAATAGGATCTAACTTCACAGATCTGACCGGATTTCGAAATTGAATTTGGAGATCCACGCGACCCTGGCCACCTCTTTCAAAAGCAACAGTGGGTTTAAATGCATGCAGTCTGATCATGTGAGTGCATAGGCTCTAAAAGAATGGATATGCAAAAGTCATTTCTGAGTCCTGCAATGTTTGATTTGGTCAGTGATGTGGACTTTATGGAGATGATGCCAAACACATCCGTTCTGGGCCCAAAGGAAACCCACAGCACCGACTGCAATGGGCTGTACCAGGACTTGACATCCATCCACGCGCTCGACATCTCCACAGCTCGACCCAATGACTTTTACGCGCTGTCATCGAGCACGGCGTCTCCGATGAGTGCCAGTACCGGGAAACCCAAACGCAAACGCGTGATCAGCAGCGTCCAGCGCCAGGCCGCGAACATCCGCGAGCGCAAACGGATGTTCAGCCTCAACGAGGCGTTCGACCGCCTGCGCAGGAAGGTTCCCACATTCGCCTACGAGAAGAGACTGTCACGGATAGAGACTCTGCGCCTGGCCATAGTCTACATCGCCTTTATGACGGACATACTCGAGAACAACTGAACTTAGAGTCAGTATTTCACTCGCATTGTTTATGCGAACGTTTATCAAGGTATTTAAATTTTATTGTGGAAAAAAGAAAACACGTTGATTATAATAATTATTTTTCTGCCACTTTTGGCCTACCTTAATGGCGTGAGCTCTGTATGTTGTAATCATTGCCGGAGTTAATCATATTAAAATTTGGACTGGAAAAGCATTTATGTAAGGCTGTAAAATAAAAGTTTCAAAAAACATTTCGCACCAGTTCTTAAAAGAACCGTTTTTCTTAGTGTGAGGAACATTCTAAAAATCTAATAAAGAACGTTTTGTGGAATGCAACGGTTAAAGGTTTTTCGTAGAACCATCGACGCCAATAAAGAACGTTATTTTAAAAGCGTATCTGGCTTACACTCTTAAAAATAAAGGTTCCAAAGGGGTGTTTTTTGCAGTGATGCTATATAAGGACCATTTTTGGACGAACGATTCGACCAGAAAGGCGTAAGTGACATTTCTCCAACTTTACAGGAGGGCCAAAACAAAAAAAATTACTATAGTTTGATCTGACTTTCTGATTTCAACCGTTCATAATAAAAATATTACACTCATGGATGATATTTGATATATATATCTCCATTTCATCCAAAATGTCACTTCTCGCCCCTCGATTTTAAAAATCAAAAGAACCTTTTATCGACTATAAGGAACCTTTTTTGCATTTGGATCTATGGACTTTCATGGTTCTTTATAAAACTACTGACGCCAGTATTAGGGTTTTACAGCTAAAAGGTACTTTACTCCAAGACTATTTGACTTTAAATACTTTTGGGTATTATGTAATATACGTATCAGAATTCGTGTTGGAATAATGTTCTGCTACTGGCCGATAAATAAAATCTCTTCTGTAGAGTTGCTCCAAAACGTGTTTTTCATGTCCAAAAGTTGTTTTGACCTATTGGCAATGCTAATAATATGTTAGAATTATATTTTTTTAAAATAGGGTGCTTTAGGGCTGCTTCCAAATAATGACACATTTCCGATTGGGATTCTACATTAATTGTTGCATTTATTTTGGATTTTAAGGTGTTTACGTTATAATTATATTTTGAAAATCAGATCAGGATCATTTAGCGTTGGTTCCAAATTCTGAAACATTTCCAACAGGACTTTTATATAAATTATAGCATTTATTTTGGATTTTTTGAGATGTGGTTTGAGAGGTTTTGAGGTGTCTATTACAATAAATAAATATTTTTCTTAGTCGTAAATCAAACAAAGTATATTTTACAATAAAATACTATCTCAGTTTTTCTACTTACAAAAGTCACGTTTAATTCTATTGTGTAAATCGCTGTTTCTTTGTAATTGTGAGTGAAAATTATACACAAATTTATTTTTAGTGTAGGTATGTGGATTTGTTTCAGGACAGATCTCAATGGACACCTATTACAGGTAAACCAAGAACAGGTGCGCCGCACCAGGATGACCATGATGCTTTTGAATTATATCCTCTACATTTTTAAACAGAAATCACTTCGATCATTTGTATATAGGTTACGATATAAACACATATTTATCTGTCATTTGTGTGTTTTGGGTGAATCCCCAAGTCACATCACAGATGCGCGTTTACGCACGGATAAGTTTCGTCAGTGCGCCCCCTTGAGGATTTTTAAACCTTGGCTTTTTACCTAAAAGTGCGTCTTTCCGCGGTCTTGTAACATTAGAAGCGTTTTAGTGGTTTAAATTTGAATGTATAATGCTGCTGTGTTACAGAACATTTACAGAAAGTTCTGTTTGTGCAGATAAAGCGGGCGCTTTGGGTATATGTGAAAGCAGAAGGCCGGTTCGGGGAGCGTGTTTGTGTTGGACTGAAGCGGCCACACAGTTTGCGCGTCGTCTGCGCTTGGCGACCCGCTGCGTATGAAAACGCTGCAGAAGGAAACCTGACTCTGCAATAACACTAACACAGACATGCATTTCAGAACATGTTCAAATAAACAATGAGGTCTACTTAGCCAACCCAGATTCGCTCTTTTCTTTTTACAGTGACTTGAGGTGGACTTCAGCCCACTGGCTGAGAAGAATGACAGCTCTTCACAAGTGCCAGCGCGCAAATTGGTAGTAAATTATATTAATGCATTAACGGCATGATTAATGCCTTAAACGCAAAGCATCGCTATTGAGCAAAGAAAACCTTAATTTTTAAGTTTTAAGAGCATTTTTGCTCCAACACTGGCAGATCGCAAATCAAAGTTTCTCCACTCATTCCAGAAACCACACTGAAATCAGTCCAATTTAAAAGCCCTTTTTACTGATTACATATTAATCACTCTAATGGGTTTGGTAAAACAGCCAAAGATTCAGTATATTATTTTATCACTTCACGATTTTGATGTGTTTTAAGAAATGCATTTAATGCAAAATATATTTTGTTCGATTCTATTCTGCAGTTCAAACATCTGCAGAAGACTGTAAAGCTAAATATATCATCCGTTCATCAGCTCATTTATCAAAATTAATCATCAGCCTGCTATAAATTTGTCATCGCACGTTTCACTATTGAATGTTTCAGTATTTTAGTTGGATCGCACTGGTGTGTTCACTGTTTTGACATGATGGATGTTTGATATCATTTTTAATATGTTTGGCAACTCACCTCTGCAAAACTTTTTCAAATCCAAAAATAGATTCCATCTCATATTTGAATTTTGAAAAACGTCAACATCGGTGTAATACTGAACATGTCACCAGCGCGTATGTTGTGTTTAGTTTAAAACGCGGCGCGGTGATTGGCTCAGATGTTTGCGTTAAAGAACGGCTTCTTGTATAACGGAAACCTTTTGGATCGCGCTCCTCTCCCGCCTCTCCCCTCTTACGTCACCGCGCTTCTCATCCAATCGCAGGCCACCCCAAAAAGTTTGCGCGTTCCAGACTATAAGAGTCTCCAAACTTCCCTTCAAGTTTGAGAAACACCTCCGTGACGCACAAGAGGAGACACCCTGAGAAAGGGACCCCGTTCCGCCGGACAGAGGGAAGCTATTACACATTATTTGCGTTTTTCCAAACATCAAAGGTGATGTTTGAGGAAGAGGCGATGCACGAGGAGTCCAGCTCCCCGGAGTCTCCAGTGGACAGTCTGGGGAACAGCGAGGAGGAGCCCGACAGGCGACAGCAGAAGCGCTGCAGCAGGAAAAGACGCCCGAACAGGAAGAGCGGCGAGGATTCGGACAGCCCGACGCCCGGGAAGCGGAGCAAAAAGTGCAGCAACGGCAGCGGCAGCGGCAGCGGCAGCCCGCAGTCTCTGGAGGACCTGCAAACGCAGCGCGTCATGGCGAACGTGCGCGAACGTCAGAGGACTCAGTCTCTGAACGAGGCGTTCGCGTCGCTGCGCAAAATCATCCCCACGTTACCCTCGGACAAGCTCAGCAAAATACAGACGCTCAAACTCGCGGCCCGGTACATTGATTTCCTGTGCCAGGTCCTGCAGAGCGACGAGCTGGACTCCAAAATGTCCAGCTGCAGTTATGTGGCACACGAGAGACTCAGTTACGCGTTTTCCGTGTGGAGAATGGAGGGCGCATGGTCCATGTCAACATCCCACTAATGCACGGATGCGAGCTTTCGATGCAGCATGGTATGCAATGCAAAACTTCACAAGCCATTTGAAAACAAAGGGTTTTGGATCATATTCATAGTCTGCCAGTCAAAAGTTTGGACGCACTTAACTGAATTAATCATTTTAAAAACGTATTAGGTTTTTAAAAGCATTAGGGTTAATTCAGGATAATTGTCATCTTGGCAAATAGTGTCCAGGTATTCCTGAATTCTCCCCTGCAAATTTATTTGGAGTTTCAGTGGTTAGTGGTGGAGAACCAAATTTAAAAGCATCCTAGGATGCACCTTATAAAGTTGCTTGATAAATATCCAAAGTGAGATGAAAGCTAGACAGAAGAAGCTCGAATATAAACGAGTTTTATTTGTCACATGTTTTATGCATACTTCATAATCTGTGCTGTTTCAAAGTTGTAATGATTTTACAACTATTCTGCAACGTAGAGAATAATCATTATACATACTGTGCAGATGTGTCCAAACTTAACTGCCAACTTTATGCCTAAAAATGTATCTTTGTGCCTATGTTTATGGTTCTTTGTGAAACCTGTAAAAAGGCTATTTTGCACCAAAAATGGTTTAGAATTTGGAAAAAAAAAAAATTTAGTGTTCATGCAACCAAAGTTTGGTGGCTTTTCCAAACGTTATTTATTTTATTTTCTGGTAAACAAAAATATTATTAAGGCTAAGAGGCCAGTTAGCAAATGCACTGCATATTATTATTAGAGAAATTGCATACTAAACTAAATTGCATCGTATTTTCGAGTTTTAAACACTCTCATGTTTGTTTTTCCAGATTTTCGGCCTTAAGCATTGAGTCAGAGGAGCGGAACTCACTTGTAGGAGCGACACGAAACAATGGCGAACATAAGGATTATAAAAGGGAAAGTTCTGGAGCGTCATGACGTCGTTGCGAGCACTTACAGTTGTGAACCACGACACGGGACCAGGAATTACAATCAGATCTGTGCTGTTGTGACGGTGAATGTGGAGAACATGTGCTTCTGCTCGCTGCAGGAAGAGACGCCGCGTTTCTGACAGCAACCGGTGGCGTCATATTTATTACAGAACGAATGAAGGAAATATGGAAGAAACTCGGCTCATAACACTTTCTTTGACTGGTCCTGGAAAAGACGTTTATTTATTTATTAATGATTGTCACGATGCAGAATAGATCTGGTGTCTATGCATTCTCTATTTTAAATACGATGTAAATATGTGTATATTTTCTGCAATAAAACATGGTTTGAAATGTATTTTAGCATGTTGTTATTGCAGTTTTATGCATTGTGGACTTAAAATACATGGCAACAAACGAAAATAAGCTTTTACACAAACATGTGCAGTAATAGATTTTTAAAATGAAAATAGGCTTACTCTTGTCTGATTTGCCGTTTTATTATAATTATTTTTAAAAGATTAGTTCTTGAAGGAAAGACTTTCACATCAAACACAACATATAGGCCTGCTCAGTCCATTTAAATATTACAGTTTTGTTTTTCAGTTGGAAAGTTATTGAAAGGAAAGCATTTTAAAATATTTAACAATAAGCATTTCAAACATTAAAATTAAGAAGATCGTTTTTGTTTTTTGTTTTGTTTAGCAGTAATGGTTTAAAACATTTAAACAAAATAAATGCAAAAAAGTCAAATAATTGGACTAAATTGATTACACAGAAATTATGTTTGCTTGTTATTTTCTACCGTAACACACCAGAAAAAAATAACATAGTAAAAATATAATTATTCCTGCAGTAATGAAGACATTTGTGGCATTTTGCGCGGGTATTTTAACCCAAAAGGAGAGCATATGACAGGTCTGGAAAAGCGTTTAGGATGTTGTGAAGAATCATTTGAAGGTGTAACGGGCTCCAAACATGTATGGAATTCCCAGATGTCTATAAAACGAGGGGTCATGAAGGTCACGGAAAGGTGCAGCGGGTCAAAACCGCTATTTTACAACCAAGACTCTTATACTGATTCAGAAAGAATCAGTAAATTATCAAATGAAGGAATAATCAAGAATGGCTTAATTAATTACATATTAAAAATACATTTAAAGGAGGAAAAATGTATCTACAGAAAAAAAAAAAAATGAAGAACCTGGAGGTTTTGATATATTATTGTAAAGTAAAATCTACCATAAAACCAGAGCGATCATCTCAGACAGCCGCTTGAAACCTGCAAATAATTTTTGCAGTATAGAATTTTAAGATGTCTTGTTTTACGAGACCCACAAGCAGGGTGTGAGTCGGGTTAAGACGGAATCTGGCGTTCGTTTGTGCTGTCACTGATCTCTCCAAACGTTTGCATCGGTTTCCCGTCAGAAACACGTTAATATGACGCCTCGATCCAGGAGTTTGGGGACTTGGCGAGGGAGAGAGAGCGAACGCGAGAGCTCAGGCACCTGAATCAAACTTATTTCAACCAGATGTTGTTAATATTTTTCTTAACGTCACGTGAATAGAACAGATGTTGAGTTGCACAGACCCGCCTTCACAAGCACGCAGTCTGACACAAATATCCTTTGAGTTTCTTAAAAAGAAGTTAGACTCGACGGGATAATGATGGGATGATAAACCTGGTTTTTGTGGAACGCGTGTGCGTTTTGAAGGACGTGGAAAAGGCAAGGACCCGTTTTTCTTTTGCTTCGGATTTCTGTTGGGAGTTTTGCAGGGATTTCGTCATGCATTGAGGATATACAGTACTTCTGGTAATTATTTCTCTAAAACTCCGATTCTCATTTGCATCTGGAGTCGGTTTGAACTCGGTGTGTCTCACGTTATCGAGCTGAACTGGATATGCTGCCTTTATTTGTTTTGGCGCAACAGAAATAGTGTTTTTAGCTAAAATCAAGAATTTATGAATTATAATCTCTAATAGAATGTTGCTGATTTTTGTCATGCTCGGAAAACAAATAAACATTTAATGCAAAATCAAGCATGCATTACGACTGCGGTTTTTTAGGCCTTCTGCATGATGTCGTGAAGTGTAAAAGCAGGAGTGAGTCCAGTTAAACGATTTGACGAATGTCGATGTAAAAGCATCAGTTCTGACCTTTAGGGCAGTGAAGATTCACCGCGCTGAATCGATTCACCATCTTCAAACGAGCATGTCGGTGTTGTGTTAAACTTGAGGCTGAGCGGAGAAGCTTTCACTTGTGTGGAACTGACTGCATGAAATTCCTGATCTGCGTGAATTATACAGCAGTGCGCCTGCACAGCAGCTCTTTCATGTGTGTTATCGGGCTCTGATGGCTTTGACATCATGATTTAAAATCTAAAGGCCTTTAAAGACATTAATGCACCAACGTGAGTTCTAAGCGGGAGAAACCGGCAAAATGCACATTATGTGTAAAAATAAATATAAATTGCAATTATTAGAACATATCTAGTATTTGCACATTTTTTGCATTAAAAAACTGTTTTTAAATATACTTTAATTAGGCAGCTGAGGTCAAAAGTTTACATACACCTTGCAGAATCTGGAAAATGTTATTTAGAGGGATCATACAAAATGCATGTTATTTTTTCTTTAGCACTAGCCTGAATAAGAAATTTCAGATAAAAGATGTTTACATATAGTCCAAAAGAGAAAATAATAGCTGAATTTATAAAAATAACCCCGTTCAAAAGTTTACATACGTTTTTTTTTTTCCAATGATAGCTGTTTTAGTGATAGTGAGTACCTTGTTTGTCCAGAACAGTTAAACTGTTTGCTGTTCCACAAATTCTTTAGTTCTTTAGCATTTTTGTGTATTTGAACCCACAATGACTGTATGATTTTGAGATCCATCTTTTCACACAACTGAGGGACTCAAATGCAACTATTACAGAAGGTTCAAATGCTCACTGATGCTCCAGAAGGAAACACGATGCATTAAGAGCCAGGGGGTACAAACTTTTTGTATTTGAAGATCAGGGTCAATTTAACTTTTTTTGTCTTCTGGGGAACATGTAAGTATCTTATGTAGCTTCTGAAGGGCAGTACTAAATGAAATAAAAAGATAATTAGGCAAAAAAAAAAAAAACACACATCTTCATTCTGTTCAAAAGTTTTCACGCCCCGGCTCTTAACGCATTGTTTTTCCCTCTGAAGCATCAGTGAGTGTTTGAACCTTCTGTAATAGTTGCATATGAGTCCCTCAGTTGTCCTCAGTGTGAAAAGATGGATGTCAAAATCATACAGTCATTGTTGAAAATGGTTCGAATACACAAAAATTCGGAGAAACCAAAAAATCACAGCTGTGGATGATTCAGGTAACAACACAGTATTAAGAATGTATGTAAACTTTTGAACGGGGTCATTAATAAATTCAACTATTATTTTCTCTTGTTGACTATATGTGAACATCTTTTATTTGAAATATTTTGTTCAGGTCAGTACTAAATAAAAAATAACATGCATTTTGTATGATCCCTCTTATTTAGGTAAAATAATGAACATTTTGTGTATGTAAACTTTTGACCTCATCTGTATGTAATAAAAATGCATATTAAAATTGCACTGAAATTATATCAATGAAACAAGTCAGATAAAAATTAACAGTGAAAATGCATTATTTTCAATGTATTTTGTCACGCTTTGATGTTGGGAAATGACACTTTAACAGGTGTCATTTCTAATAAATATCTTAAATCAAAACCAAAGTCACTTTTTCCATTTCATATTTTTTTTATTGAATTAGTTTTAAAAAATCTATTCATGAACGGTTCATATATCTGCTAAGATTGCTTTGTTATGCATAATAATTGAGAAAAATAAGGGTTTGCTAGATTTGATGCAAAAAACAGGTGTTTTTGTAGGAAAAAGAAAAGCACTTGATTTCATGGTGAAGTCAAACATTACATTTGTTGTGCTGTGATATGGTTTTAATATCTCAAAAAGACATGCATGCCATTAAAGTATTAGGTTGCTATACATAGTTTTCCTCATCTTATGAACACAATTTCAACATAATATTCTCAACAAAAGTCTCTGGGATCCACACAATAAAGGCAAACTCATTATAATAGATGATAAGATAACTGTTTGATGCTGCACTTAGTAAGGTCAAATGTCAGCTATAGATGTGTATTCTCAGACTGTTTGGTAACAGAGAAATTGTCCATGACATGCTGCTTTGATTTTGTGTCTTTTCTGTTCAATGGAAACTTTCTAGCACACAATGATGCCTCGAACTGCTCGGCTCAACAAAGCGTGTCCGTCCTCGAAGACTAGATTAATATACGATTTGATTTGAGCGAAGGCCTTTTCATCTCTGATTTACTGGGTTCTGCACTGTAAGCGGAAACACATGGATTCAGCTCTTTCATGTCACTGCAGCTCCGACCCGAAAGAGGAGATTCTGATCATATTTAAATGATTATGAACAGCCAGATCATCTTGTGTGCCTGTTTTAATTGTGTCCAGAGACTCATCGCAATACAATTCCTTCATATGCAGAAGGGAGAACTGCAGATCGTTCGGCCACAGCAATGAAATCAGATTGTGCTTGGAATGCATACTGCCATAGTATATGAGCAGGGTCATTTTCTATATACATTGAGAGCCTTTGCATGCTGTCTGATAAGTTCTGCAATAAAAGTGTGGCTTAGTTGTTTAGTAGGATACTTAAAACTCACATTACCACATTACAGAGGTTGTTTTTTTTTTACCTCTGTGACCGTCGATTGTTTTGATGCAAACAAGCCTCCAAAATGAGAAACTCTGTGTTGAAATCTTAAAAATGCACAAATGCGACCAACCATGACATTTTATTGGTGTTAAAAGTCGTCCCACACAATAACAGGAATGCAGAATATTCTCAGAACTTGAGCAATATGAAAGTGTTGGCTGCATGTTGTTTTGTGGTAGGCATATTTGATTAAATTTTTTGCAATGTGTGCATAATGTGGTATAATGCATTTCAGATAAACAACACATAAAAACACAATGAAAAATGTTTGGTTTCTTTACATGGCGGTCAACACAGTGGCTGTTCATGGCCAGAATAAGTTGCAAACTGAACCTGACTTTATTGCAAGTTAAAAAATAAGGATTTTGGCCTGCAACCCAAAAGGAGTGATTGTGCATGTAGTAAAAATGGTTTAAATAGAAAGAATATCCTGATGCAAAATCGAATCTTTATTGAATAAGAATCCCACTGCTGAAAACTTAAAAATGCACCAAACTGACAAAGACATTTTACTGGTGCATATTTGATTCAGTTTTTTTTTTAATTTAAGTGTCTTATTGTGGTATGACGCATTTCAGATAAACCTGCCCCTAAACAACACGTCAAAACAAAATGAAAAAGTTTGGTTTCTTTACATGGCGGTCAACATAGTGGCTGTTCATGGCCAGAATAAGCTGCAAATTGATCCTGACTTTATTGCAAGTTAAAAAATAAGGATTGTGGCCTCTAACCCAAAAGGAGTGATTGTGCATGTAGTAAAAATGGTTTAAATCACAAAGAATATCATGATGTAAAATCAAATCTTTATTAAATAAGATTCCTGTTGCTAGAACTTAAAAATGCACCAAAGTGACAAAGACATTTTATTGATGTTAAAATTCATCCCACAAAACAGGACTGTTACATATTTTCAGAATTCAAGCAGATGTGAGAAATATAAAAACTGTTGGCAGCATTTTGTTTTGTGGGCTGGCATATTTGATTCAGTTTTTTAAATTGAAGTCTCTTATTTTGGTATGATGCCTTTCAGATAAACCCGCCTCTAAACAACATGTCAAAACAAAATGAAAAAGTTTGATTTCTTTACATGTCGGTCAACATAGTGGCTGTTCATGGCCAGGATAAGATGCAAAATGAACCTGACTTGTGTTGCAAGTTAAAAAATAAGCCTTTTGGCCAGTAACCCAAAAGGAGTTATTGTGCCTGTAGTAAAAAAGTTGTTTAAATCACTTTGAGTATGTAAAAAAATTAACATGATGCTAAATCAAATCATTATTAAATAAGAATCCCATTGCTAGAACTTAAAAATGCACCAAAGTGACAAAGACATTTTACTGATGTTAAAATTCGTTCCAAAAAACAGGACTGTGACTTATTTTCAGAATTCAAGCAGACATGAGAAGTATAAAAAGTGTTGGCAGCATTTTGTTTTGTGGGCTGGCATATCTAATTCAATTTTTTAAATTGAAGTCTCTTATTTTGGTATGATGCATTTCAGATAAACCCGCCCCTAAAGAACACGTCAAAACAAAATGAAAAAGTTTGGTTTCTTTACATGTCGGTCAGCACAGTGGCTGTTCATGGCCAGAATAAGATGCAAAATGGACCTGACTTGTGTTGCAAGTCAAAAAATAAGCATTTTGGCCAGTAACCCAAAAGGGGTGATTGTGCCTGTAGTAAAAAAGTTGTTTAAATCACTTTGAGTGTGTAAATAAAAAATAACATGATGCAAAATCAAATTACTATTAAATAAGAATCCCATTGCTAAAACTTAAAAATGCACCAAAGTGACAAAGACATTTTATCGACGTTAAAATCATTCTAAAAAACAGGACTTATTTTCAGAATTCAAGCAGATGTGAGAAATATAAATATCGTTGGCAGCATTTTGTTTTGTGGGCTGGCATATTTGATTCAGGTTTTTTGAATTGTGCATTTGCATTTCAGATAAAGCCGCCTCTAAACAACACATAAAAACAAAGCAAAAACGGTTGGTCAGTCAACATAGTGGCTGTTCGTGGCCGGAACAATATAATGTAAATAAAAAATAACATGATGCAAAATCAAATCATTATTAAATAAGAATCCCACTGCTGAAAACTTAAAAATGCACATAAATGACTAAAAATTTTATTTTATTATTAATTAAGACTCATATTAAAACTCATCCTACACAACAGGACTGTGACTTATTTTCAGAGCTCAAAGAGACTTGAGCAATATGAAAGTGTTTTGTGGGCTGGCATATTTGATTACATTTTTCTGAATTGAAGTCTGTTATTGTAGTATGATGTATTTCAGATAAACCCGCCTCTAAACAACATGTAAAAACAAATTTAAAAATGTTGGTTTCTTTACATGGCTGTTCATGGCTGCATTAAGCTGCAAATTGAAACTGACTTTATGTTGCAAGTTTAAAAATGTGCTTACACAAGGGTTGTGGCTTAGTATTTGGACTAGTAACCCAAAAGGCTGTAGGTTTAAACTCCAAAAGGAGTGGGCGATTGTGCCTGTAGTGTCTGTAAATAAAGAATAACGATGTAAAGTCCAATCTTTCTTATAAAGCCTCATAAAAGTGCCTCAGAACGAGGCATTATGCCAATACCAGACTCTAAGTGCCTGGTCACGGCCTCCTTGCCACAACCATTTTGTCCTGGTCCTCTGGATGTGTATTTGGCAATATAATAGTAGGGTTATTGTGTATATGTACCACCCAGGCAGCAGTAATGCCATCTGGGTCATGTGCCGGAGCGACAGGGCAACTCCGGCACGACCGCCAGCCCACATCTACCTGGCCATCAGCCGGTGTGTGGTTTCTGTGAAAATAAACAGGCAATCAGAACGCAGTTCAGTGTACACAAAGACATCACACGCTTTCATGCAGGATAAAAGAGCTGTTGTCTCATATTTATTTGGGCTTGCTAGTTGCCCCCTGAAATAAGTTTCAGCCCATCTGAAGATAGTAAACACAATGTAAAGTAGAGAGAAAACTCTGATTTAAATCATCCTGTTGCTGTTCAACAGATTTCAGCGATGGAGAGGGTGTTTCTTCAAAAATGGGCACTTTGGGAAATAAAACTTGCTTAAAACACATTTCAGAAGCACTAGTGTATTTCATTTGTCTACTAAGAATGTCCAGTAGTGAATATACATGCGTCATGGATAAATCAGATTATCTTATATATACAGTAGGCTATATATAAAATGATGAAAAATCTAGGTACAGCTACTAGGTAAATATCTTATTTTAAAGACTTTGAATAAAAGCATTTTCTAAATGCACACACATAAATGTTTAATGTGACCTTCATACTACATTCAGTAAAAATCAACCACTGGGACAAAAAAGTGCTGAAAGCTGAAGTAACACCCCTGTATCATGACTGAAATGAAGGATGTTCTAGGAACAAGAGAATATAAAGAACTGAGTCACTTACTGACCTGTTTCAGTAAGATGTATGAAGCCAACTCCCCTCTGACTTCCTCTGGATCAGATCCCTGCTTGGAACAGAAAGTTATGAGCGTGCATGTGCCCTGCTTTATTCCCCCTGAATAGCTGGAATACACACCAGGTCAAGTCTATCCACTGGAAACTTTTAAAAGTGAAATATTTTAATTAGACTGGACCCTGAAACTAGCCCTCGGCATGTCCGTTAAAGCGTTTTCACGCCACTCGCCAGGAAAATCTGATGGGCTGGATCAGACGCGCAGCGCTGCACTTTTTGTCCTTGGTTGACAAACACAGCGCATTGTTCTCCAGGTCCACATTTTGGGTTTGTGTTCACAGATTCAGCATGAATTAGCATAACTGTGGTATGATCTGGATGTTTAACATCTCAAAGCCAGTGTTAAAGACAGACTTGTGGTATTGGGCAGCTAGCGATTGATCCAAAACTGAGAAAAGTGAGAGTTTGTTGGAGTGGTGGCCTAGTGGTTAAAGTAGTGTGCATTTTTTTTAGCACATCAATCAAGTTCTCACACACAATTTCCAATATTTTTCTATTATCTTATCAGTAGGAAGCTACAAAAATAAAACTTCCTTGTGGAAAAGACGAGCTTAAACCAACCTAAGGTGGTTTGCTAGCTCAAGTTAGCCATAAATGTAATAATTAACCCTTTAATTCCAGTATACAACAAGAAATATAAGGGTCATGACAAATTTTCCTTTATATTTTGACATATAGGCTGAGAGGGCTTTGTACCATTAAAACTTACTGTAAATTTCATCAGCTTAAAATGAGGCTTAAAAGCAGACGTGCCATTTCTAACTTAAATGTGCGAGGCTTTCGGTCTCATGCTTCCGAATATTTTTAGCTGTACAACATCTGGTTATGCCTGATATTGCAAACAAGCATTTCTTATCATTTTATTTTAATGTATTGTCATAATTATAGACAATATAGTTTGTAGTGTAAATTGTGTTTTTTTTTTCTTTACTGCATGGTGTTATTTAAACATTTTCCTAATTTGTATGCCACTTTGCTTAATATTTAAATTTAAATGTACTGGAACATTCAAAGAAACTACTTTACTTCTGCGTTGCAAAATGAAGTGGATAAAAAGTATTAACAGTATGTTAATGTACATTTCAATGCTTTCAGAGCATGACATGTTTTCAAGAGATTTACATATAATTTAAAGTCATTTATAAAATCTGAAAATTTTGGTCTACATTGAGCCCACTTTTTTATGGATATGGTATTTTCCTAATAAAATAAACAAATGTATACTATGTTGTTCTTTACAATTCAAATTTTCATTTTCTGTATAAAAAAAGCACATCGAATGTACAATTTTCTATCATACACTCTATTTTTCTGTTAATATAGAGTTCCAAACCCTTCCAAAATAATCTTGGGTAAATACAATGAAAAGAAGTATTAACAGAATGGTTTTTTGTAATTTTTTTTTTTTCATTGAACATACATAAAGATAATCACGCATTTACAGCTCAAAACAGATTAAAAGGGCAAAAAAAATATATATATATATATATATACACACACACACACACACACACACACACACATACAAAGATCTTGAATAATAACCAAAAATAAAACATTGAGCCAGGGGTAATGTATAAATTAACATAAATTACATTTGAGAAAAAAAAGAGATGCATTAGAAAGTAAAACTTCGAAAAACCGAATGTTTTTGCGTCATCGCGCCGGCGCCGTAGGCCCCGCCCACTTACGTTCAAACGTCTAACGGCTTACACCTGTCTACACCGGCCGCGATCGTCTAAAGCAAATAAGATCCATTATAATCATAATGATTGGATACAGTCTACAGTACTACAGTCTACAGATGGCCATTACATTTCTGACGTGACAAGGAAGAATCCTAACGACAGGACAGGAACAAGTGGATAGTTTATTTTTTAACGGCGTCACGGATCGCGTCGGAGGATTATGTGTTTGTTTGGGCATTTGAACTCAGATTGTTTTGTAAACGAGTTATGGAGAGTTTTTTATAGAAACGTTTGTTAAAAGATGAAGAAACCAACACAATCGGATCTGAGAGCAGCGACATCGCAAAACGTAAGTAAACAATCTCATGATGCTTTTTCTGTAATGACGGGTTCATATGAATTGTGATTTCAAAACACAAGTGGATTAGCCGCTAGCGAGGGGGCGTTGATACTTTTTTCTATGCAAATGACGGTAGCTAATCATAACAGTGGACGTTGACTGACAAGCCATAAAGGACCCGCCCACTTCTTGAAATATGTGACCCTGGACCACAAAACCAGTCATAAGAGTCAATTTTCTGAAATTGAGATTTATACGTCATTTGAAAGCTGAATAAATAAGCTTTCTGTTGATGCGTGACAGGATATGCGTTGTTAGGATAGGACAATATTTGGCCGAGATACAACTATTTGAATATATGGAATCTGAGGGTGCAAAAAAATTTAAATATTGAGAAAATCGCCTTTAAAGTTGTCCAAATGAAGTTCTTAATGAATATTACTAGTCAAAAATTAAGTTTTGATATATTTACAGAATATCTTCAAGGGAAAATGATCTTTATTTAATTTATTGCTACAAATATACCCCAGTGACTTAAGACTGGTTTTGTGGTCCAGGGTCACATATGTCAGACAAAGAGTGAGAATGAGGGTACTTATATATTTACTGACATATTGCTCAGGCTTATTGCTATAAAAACTGTAACTTCATTTGGAGTACTACTTGTGCACTATGCATATTCCTCAATATTAAGCCTAAAATATGTTTTAATGTCACTATTGATGAGGACTGTATGACATTTTGCATTAAGAATGATATTATTTAATGTGTACCTAAAAGTATATTTTCAATAGCTCCACTTTAGCACAATCGAATATACTTAAGTTGGACTTCAGCACTACTTCTGCACAAATAAAGTGCATTAAGTACAAAATTAGATGTTCCAATTTAGCAGACTTTAAATGTACCAGTTTAGTATACTAAAAGTACAATTGCAGGATATTTTTATTAAGCATATAATATGTAGTGTATTTGTTTGTACAATTTTTAGTACACTTAGCATGAAATAAATATATTTTAAGAACATTTCAGTATATTTATTTTTCACTAGGGTAGATCTGGTTTTCCATATGTCCTGCTGTTGTGACACAATGTTCAAGCACGTATTCAACTGCAAGCATTGAAATAAAAACAGTAATTTAAAAAAATACATGTTGGGAGTGCTGGTGTTCAGCTAAGTTCCCAAAACCCTTCAAAAACCATCAAACTAGACTGGTCTGACCAGTGGAAAGAAGCCAGGTAGCCAGTTAGGAACAGTGTGTATCATCACATCACAATATTTATACAAATGCTACATTTCCTTCCCAACATCTGTGGTACTTTCTACATTGACACATAATCCTGGCAGAATATTTCCAGCTTGTCAAGCTTTGTTATTGATTTTGATCAGGAGATGTGCATTGAGAGCTAAAGTGCATTTCTTTTTAATGTGCTCTTAAACTTATTGTTGGAAATGCTGCATGAGATGTGTATCAAACAGCCTCATTCTGACAAACTAAAGGAACGAGTTCTGCGCTGCACGGCGTTAGGGGAGGTTAACGTTTCAGAGAGGTTTTTTTTTTTAAAGATCTGCTTAATGCATCTTTGTCAGGCTCTCCTGGAGGGGATCTGTGGGGGGTAAATGCAGACCAGCATCCCCCTGGGGGGTAATTAGCCTTCAGTGACACCTCCAAACATTCTGCTGCCCCCCTCCAGGGCAGAGCTTCAAGGCTTCATTAAGCCTCGTTGACTGGTGTCACCCTGACAGAAATGCTAAACAGATACACACGTGTATAAAGTTCATCATGACCGCATGATTCGTGCTTCTTTTCAATGTGTCAGCCAGTTTGCTCAAGGTACATGCATTATGTCAAGGCTACAAAAAAAGCATGCATGCATGCCTACACACCTGGGCTATGACTTTTGAAATATATATAGCCAAAAGTCACTGCTCAGCTTTGTATGCATATATTTATACATGCATAAAGATGTACGATTTTGAATGTGCACATGCTTAAAATCAACACGAAAGTCTGTTTGCAACCCATTTTACTTTTTAAAAACTATTTTAATTCAAAAATTGCTAAATTTCACAAAAAACTAATGTCAAAGTAATGCAAGTAACATTTGAAGTAAGTTTAGTTTTTGTGAATTGTTCCAAAAAAAATAATGGTTTTACAGCATACAATTTTCAGTTTTCACCCAGAAAATGTTAGTAAATTTTACAATTACAAAAAATCAGCAAAAAATACACTGAATTAAATTTTTACATTAAGTAATTTTTTTGTAAAATGTACACCAATATTTAGTTTCCTTTTTAACTTTGAAAAAATATGTTTTTTTTTTTTACAATGTATGCTAAAACAATTTTTACTCAAATTACTAATACATTTCACAAAAAATTTCACAACAAAAAACAACAAATAACACATTGAAATAAACCTGACCTTTTAAAGTATTTTCTTTTAAAATGCACTCCAGTAATTTGTTTTCTTTTTAACTTTAAAAAAAAAAAAAGATTTTTTTACAATGTATGCTGAAACAATTTTTACTCAAATTAGGCTACTAGTAAATTTCACAAACAATTGCAAAAATAGCAAGTAACACATTGAATTAAATATGAAATACTTTTTTGTAAAACATACTTCAACACAATTTTTATACAGCGTACACACAAAAAATTGGTGTAGAAACAATTTTTATTTATATATTCCTAGTAAATTTCATAAAATACACTAAAATGAAACACAATTTTAAAGCAGAAAATCTGAAATAGTATTTTCTTGTAAAAAGTACTCCAATAATCTGTTGGAGATAAATAAACAAATAAATTGTTTACAGTGTATATTTCCCATTGGCACTAGCAATTCAATTAGAAGGCAAGTTTTTCAGAGGCAAGTTATTTCATTCTTGTACATGAACTATGAAGGTAAATAAGTCCAATATAAGTCAATTTTAATATCACTTAAGGACTGAAAAATAAACTACAGAGAATGCAAACGATTTATTTTATGTGACAGAAGAGACAGAGATTTCCAGTGCACATATAATGAAAATAAAATAAATCTATACCATTGAATAATAAAAGTACACAGTAGATGACATAGAAACATTGCATTCCCAAATGCCCCAAATGTCACAACACAATTCATAATGTAGGTGTATATATTGCATGTGTTCCCAAGAACTACATTTTTATTTTATTTTAAAATGTGATGTCTGTAAACAAGCTGTTTAATGCTCAGAGTTAGTGCTAGTGTACAGTAATAAATCATTCACTTATGAGGGTTCATGTCAGTCGTGATGCTGCATTACAAGGGAGCTGCCAGTGTAGACAGTAGACAGCAAGGCAGCTCAGTGCTGAGTCACTGCTATGGCATTTTAAGTGTGTATTGTGTTACTGCTCAACTCACTGTAAGAGTGATTCAAACAGTTTCACATCCTGTCTGTTACCCTGAGCACTTTAGAGGAAACAAGAAAATTGCTCCGTTTTAAAAACTGTAAAGCAAAATCTTTCCGAATGAGTGAGCTTGTTTTTTTATCCTTTACGAGAAAATGTTGTGTGCACATGCGTGTCACCGCTGAAGTATGGCAACATGATTAGCAAAATGTCAAAACCATCAGTGGAGTTCTGAGATGCGAACGCTTGCCCACCAGAAACGATTAAACTCCGCATGCGGTTTTCAAAGGGTAAGTAAGCCGAATTATTAGACGTTCGTTTTAGTTTGACTGCAGGTTCTCTCGTTGGCGCTCGTTCCAATGGTTGGTTTCAAAAACATGCCTGAGAAGTGAGTGTTCAGCTTTTATTAACCCTCATTCAAGGGTCAATTAAAACCCAACCTCTCAGATCCAGATTCGTGAAGCCTAATTTGCAAACTCTGGTCTGAGTTGGTTTAAATTTGTGTTTCTTTGCTCTTCTCAAATGAAGTTCAGTCTCACTAGTGTAACATTTTATTATGATGTAATTTACTTTGTCTAGTTCGTAAACGGTTCATAGTTTTGAGACAGATCTTGTTGGGCCGCGTTTCCAAAAATCATCATAAGCAACATTTGAAGTTTTTCATATTGAAGTTAAATTTGCAATGTAAAATGTGACATAAAACCCCAAGGTACAGAACTGATAAGAAACAACTAAGAAGAAATATCGTTTCAATGAAAAACCATCAAATGTGAATGGTTGCGCATAGAATTTTGGGAATATCATGTTTCTTTACACTGTAAACTATAATATGACTTGTTCTTTTTCATTTCCACAAATATTTAATGGTATTTTTCTATAATTGTACATGAAATGTCCCAGTAGATCTGTTACGGGTTTTCACCATAAGGGAAAGTTAACCAATTAAAATGTTTTTTTTACCATTTTGAATGTCTTTTACCATTAAAATTATGATAATTTACAGTGTAGAAACCATTGGCACCAAAGCTTTCTGTAATGCATTAATACCACTTTTTCCAGAATGAGTCAGATAGCGATACTCTTACTTTTTGGTACTTGCTGATACCGATACCTATATATTTACACAGCTTTTGTAATTATAGAAATATTGGGTATGACCAAATAAATGTGAATCATGTTAACTAGCTTCATTTAGCCAATCAATATTTCATTCAGTTGTTTTCACACTTAATTATGCCCGTTTTAATGTATCGTACAAGTTTTGCTCTAATGGTGTTTCATCTTTCAACTCTATTTCAACTTCATGGCACATAAGAGCAGCTCCATTGCAGTGGCTAATTACAGTAATCACAAGATGTTTTCCTGTAATAATGCAAGGAGCCATAAATCTTCATACAGCGATGAACATATTTTTTGAAATATAAGTCGCGTTTTTAGGTATCTTCATTGTATGAAGCAAAAACGCTTCCAAAATATTATATTTTGTGTTACACAGAAAAAAGTAGGTCTGGTTTGAATGACATATGGGTGATTAAATCATGACAGAATTTTCATTTTTGGATAAACGATCCCTTTAAAAATGCGAAAAGTGTGCTCATCTCCATTACATGTCCACATATATAATGTTCTTTGTGCATAATGAGTCTAATTAATGTATTCATATTTTAAAATGGTGTTCATTAGGTAATCCAATCCTAATGAATTTACACCGATTTCAGATTATGCTCACCCAAACTGTGCAATCCGATTCACATTTTGTTTACTTGAGCATTAATTTGCGAACAAAACTTGTTTTGTTATAAGCAAATATTTAGTAAATATTCAGTTTTTTTTTCACCAACCGGTTTAAACGACTTAAACGTATGCACATTCAAGAGAAGCAATATGTATACAAACAGTGATTTTATGAAAAACATGTAGTAAACATTAGGGATGTCACAATACTTAATATAATATTGAACCGTGAATTGCGTTTTTTCGGTTTTGCATTTAAATAATTTCCTTGTTTTATTTCTGTGTGTGTGCCCGTGATTTCACGTGCTGAGATGAGGAAACGCCTCCCTGTTTATATTTGAAAAAGCAACACACGCAGAGCATCTTCCCTTCTAATTAAATGCAATGATAAGCCTTTCTAAACTTGTTGTCCAACAAAAGAGCACATTATAACGTATTTTTACTTCACAGCATCAGTCGAGTGTTTGAAATAACTTCCTTTTGTGATCTGATTTGGCTGATGAGGCAGACAATATTCTATACTGTATGTTGATTAGCAATGGCTTACAAATATACTTAATCATTATGAAAATACCCGAGATGGCTTGAAGAACACAGATAAACCATATAGTATTTATATCAAAACGTTTATGTCTTGTTTTTATTCAGTTACAGCAATAGCGATGCTTTTATCCATATTAGAGAAGCTAGAACGGAACGTCATCAGTGATACTTCTTAGACGCATATGTGGATTTTCTGCATGAGGGCACCCTCTGATGTCCGGTATGAATGAAACCCATCCTATTTTGCATAAAAATCGGAAAAATAATACCTCTCTCAAAAGAAATATTAAGCAGACATGTAATTATCCACACTTTTTTCAGTGTACAGAGGTTTACAGAAGTATTTTGTTATTAATTAAATGCAAAAAAAAAACTGAAAACTGATGTTGCAAGCTATTAGAACCAAACCGAAAACCATGGTTAAAAACCGAGGTACATATTGAACCGTGGACCAACTGTATTGTTACATCCATAGTAAACATGCACTGCAAAGTGTTTTGTTTTGTTTGATTGATCAGATTATTTCAGGTCTTCACCACCCCTTTCAATCAAATCAAATTGTCCCAGTACCTCTATTACAGTTTTTTTAAACCATATCCAGTAACAATACGTTAACCAATTAACAAGATTTTACCATTGTAAAAACCATTTGGCACCAATGGTCTCTACGATTAGCCTTCAGAAGTTTTTGGTAAACGCAGCCCTGACCAATTTGTTCACAATTCAGAGATTTTATTTAAAAAAGGTCTCTGGTAAACATGCACATGTGTTTTTGAATCAGATTGAGAAAATAGTCATATTCATGCATTTACATACTTAGTTTTTCTTTTTTTTTAGTTTTTCTGATTGGATTATTTCAGGTCTACACCACTGCTTTCAGTCTGATCGAAATTTCTTTTGGAATAATTTAGGTGTTTAATTGAGTGATTTCAGTTTAATTGAACCATCAGTATAATTACAAATAGACAGTGTTGGGAAAATTTGCTTTTGAAAAGTAATAGATTTCAATATTGTGTTACTCTCTAATAAAAGTAACTAATTGTGTTACTTAGTTACTTTCTATGGAAAGTAATGCGTTCTGTTACTTTTGCATTACTCTTCTCATCAGGGCTGGGTTTGCTTGTTTGTTTTTTATTTAAAATGAAACGGAAATGTTATGTTTGTCTAAAATAATTTTGCTTATTAGTGTGCTTGAATTGGATCATGGGTCAGCAGCAAAGACATTGGTTAAAAAATGGGATTAAATACAGAAAGGATATCTGTGTAATTTAACACATTGAGTCATTGCAGGTTTTCGTCATTCTGAGTTTGCATTTGAGAAACACTGAATCTGTTTTTGTGCAGGTGAGATGAGCAAATGCATGTTCACATTTAGTCTAGAACAACAGTAAGCAACGTAACGCACACAACGCATCTGCACTTCCGATTTCTCTGAACATGGAGACAGGAAAGCTGTCAGTCAGTACATTACTGAGTGAATTAAAAAGTAATGCATTATTTTACTAGTTACTTGAAAAAAGTAATTGAATTACATAACTCAGCATTTCTTGTAATATTTCTTGTAGTATTTCCCCAATACTGCTAACCGTTTGTTTGGGTGCATATTAACATAGCTAGTGAAACTAATTGCATGCAAGAACAAATATGAACCAAACTAACTTTCCAGATATGTCAGACTTGATGATACACCTCTTTTTTTAAAAATAAAAATACAGAATCTAGAAACTTCTGATTTCATTCATTCTTTGATCTAAAACCAAAACTCCAAGTTGATGGCACTAGTTTCTGGAGGTCAGGAGCAGGTATCTCCTGCTGCTCTGCATGCACCATTACTCCACAGAGAACGAGAAAAGTAAAGACTGAAAACCTGAAACAGATGGCCCATCGCCCCATGCAGTCTTAACCAACAACAAGCGCCGCTCCGGCACTTCATCACCCCTGCATTTTCTGCCCCCCTGCAGGGGTAAAAGAGCCTCTCGCACCCTCAGCCCCTCCGCGGGGGCCCGCCAGGACTATACGGAAGTGTGAAGCTCAAGTTAAAAGTTGTGGACAGATAAGAGGTTTTAAAAGCCCAAACTGGGTTTTTATGTCTCAGCGGGGCGTTGTAAATCCTTCCTCATTAGGTCCCGTTCCTCCCTCTTCCCAGGATCTGTTTGCGTGTCAAATTAGTTTTTAGTTGTGTTTGCTAAGTCAAGCATCACTCTTACTATTGCTCATAGCTCTAATCCTAAGAATTAAACTATGTTTAACTCATCCAATACCATTTGTGCTACAGCGACTAAATAACCACCAAACAACAACTCAAATGACCATAGCAACGTGCAAACAACACTATAGCAACCCACTCTTCATTAAATCATGTACTTATGTTTTGACATATTTAACTTAAAGTCCAAACTATAATTAATAAAAAAAAAAAAAACTTTCCATTTTCCTTTCTTTACTGACCTGCCAATGCTGCCTTATGAATTCCTTTATGAAGGATAAAATGCAGATGAGGGCCCAAGTTTTCGGTTGCATAAAAGAGACCGTTCATCCAAAAATGATAATTCTGTCATCGTTTGCTCACCCTCAAGTTGTTTTAAACCTGTAAATATTATTAAAAAATATTATGGAAGTCAATGGCTACATTGTTCAAAATATCTTCTTTTGTTGTTCAGCAGAGTTAAGAAACTTTTACAGGTTTGCAACAACCTGAGGGTGAGGAAATAATGACAAAAGTTTCATTTTTGGGTGAACATGGTTTTTTGAGTCCATTTTTGCGTTAAAATGCTATGCTGAAATATTCAGTCATGTTGATTGGTAAATGTGAACTTCCTTTACTATATACAGTGACAAATTGTAATAAAACTAACGTTTTCAGAGGAAAGATAGACATGTATAGTGATGAAAGGCAAAATATTAAATGTCATGGATGAATATTTAATGAGTAAGCCACGATTTTGTAGAGGGAGGTCAAAATGGCAATTTTCACCTGAGATTCAAAGTCAAGTTTCAGGGGGGTAAATATGTCTTCTGAAAGACGCCAGCATCATAATGTTATTTGTACATAGAGATTGGTAGCTCTATTAGTAAAATCAGTTGACTTCAGCAACCTTTGTTGCATTATGTGCCAATCGTGACCATACAAAAATGGGGAAATGGCACTTTTCAAGTTTTTCTCCAAAGTTTGTGTGCCTGTAAGACGTATTAAAGAGATTGTAATGCTCTTTTAGATACTGGGTCTTAACAAACTTTCCTTTTGGCGTCTTTATTTTCAAAGTCCTATGAGATTCAGTTCCAGAGATACTGGAATTTCAGTGTGGCTCCAGGAGTAAATTGTTAAAATGTACTCATTTTCAGTGGTCGAAAACCAAATGTGGGTCAGTTTGAAAAAATATGATACTACTTTTCTTTTAAAGAGGAATGTCTGAAGAACAAATAATGTTAAAACTAGAAATGTATCCCGCTTCTTTCTGTCAAAACAACTGCATTGAACATACCTGAGTGCTGTAAATATTCTTTTTCCGAAGTTTGCATGCCTATAACTCAACAAGTTAAGATATCACAATATGAATTTAGATTCTAGTTCTTAATAAATAATAAATTAGAATTGTAACTTGTTTTCTTTTATCAAAACTTTGGAATAAGAATAATTATGGCACTCAGACAAGTATGTTCAATGCAGTTGTCCTGACAGAAAGAAACAAGATACATGTCTAGTTTCAGGATTACTTGTTCTTCAGACATTCCTCTTTAAAAAAAGAAGTATCATATTTTTTCAAATTGACCCACGTTTGGTTTTTGACCACTGAAAATGTGTACATTTTAATGATTTACTCTACAAATAGTGGATTACTCAGTAAATATTCATCAATGACATTTAACATTTTGGCATTCATCACTATATGTCTATCTTCTTCATGGTTGAGTTGACCCAGAATGACTGCAAGACAACTTGATTTACAGTCGGGAAAAAATGGAAAAAGTCTGTGTGAACATCACATTTTTTTTCCATTGAATTTTTTTTTTCCATTGAAATATTGGTTTATTTTTTCTTTTCTTGTGATGAACTTTGATTTATCATGTGACTTTCGCATGGTCACCTTTGTTTTTTGTGGCTGTCTGTGTTTTATTACTTCATTTGGTTGGTATTTTACTGTTTATATCAGTTAATGAAATGTAGAATAAATGTCTGCCATCCACTGCTGCAGTTTTTTTTAATACAGTAATAATGTGACTCTTACGAACTGGTTCTTTTAAACTAATCATTCAAAAAAAGCCTAATTTACTTACAAAACCACTGCGACAAATATAATGATTTACTGTCACAACAGGTATCCTAAACATTTTCCATTGGTCAGTCAAACAAATAGTCCTGTCCCCAAACTCACCCCATTGGTTGAGCCACTTTTGCTGTATTAGGCTCAAACAAACAGCAATTTAAAAAAAAAAAAAAACACCACAGTGTTTCAACCTACAAGTGTAAAAATGCAATGGTAAACAGCTGTTGATTGTAAGTTTTATTAGGTTGATTTAAGTTCCTTTATATACAGTGAAAATTCATGTAAATTTGTTTTACTTTTTGACAGTGAAAAAGAAGTCAACTTGATTTACAGTGACACAAAAATTGACAATTCTGTGAGAAACTTCACATTTGAGGGTTTTTAATGATTTCCTTTTCTTTTTTTCTTGTGATCTTTCTCATGATCACCTGTTTTTTTTTTTGTTTTTTTTTTCCTCTTTTGTGGTTGTCATTGTTTTACTTCATTTGGTTGTTGTAAATGTAAATGTAAGCTACATCCGTAAAACCTGAAAAGTTGCTACTGTATTTTTAGAATAAATAAATCTGCTGCCGTTTTTTGCCGTTTTAATTTTTTTAATAATGTGACTCTTACGAACTGGTTCTTTTAAACTAATCATTAAAAAATAGCCTAATTTACCTACAAAACCACTGCGACAAATACAATGATTTACTGTTACAATAGGTATCCTAAGCATCTTCCATTGGTCATTCAAACAAATAGTCCCGCCCCCAAACTCACCCCATTGGTTGAGCCACTGTTGCGGTGTTGGGCTCAAACAAACAGAGCAATTTAAAAAAAAAAAAAAAACACCACAGTGTTTCAACCTATGAATGTCTGACTTTTATCTCTGCATATTAATTTGAGATAGGGACGTATTTTAACTTAGAAAAACATGACACACATCACCTTTCATTAATCATTAGATTCCGTGAGGTTCCCATCCCTGCCTGCAATTTTTTTTCTGCACCTCCTTCTGGCGACCTTTCAACCTTTCCTCCACATTAAAAAACGAATATGGATCGAATGCATAATGACTCTTTTCCTGTGCCGTAAACTCCACGACAGCAAGCGGGCGATAATTAGAGTCTCCATGGCAATGGGCCCAGCAGGCTGAAGTTTGGTTTGAAAACCCGCTTAAGGCTGAAGTTTAACAAACTTCAAACAGACATACATGAATGTGAGAGAGAGAGAGAGAGAGAGAGACTGAAAGAGAGAAAAAGAAGGAATGAGTAAATGGATTTGAATGAAAACACAGTTAAAGAGAGAGAAACCGAACAGATTTAGACTAGGTCTGGATTTCATTAGAGCCAATTACCTTATCTGTTTCATCTCTAGAGTGACCCGCGGGCGCGCTGCTCCGGACACACGCTAATACACACACACACGCACGCACACGTATGTAACTATACACGCCGAACATATTCACACACACGCAAATGCCGCATGAGCGCATACCTACCTGCAGAAAGCAGAGAAAGAGGAAAACCAGCCATGCTTCACTGCTCTGAACTTCAGCGCAGCTCAAAAATGCCACGTTAGATTATTCGTCACATTGAAATATAAAAAAAGTGTTTTTCTCTCTTAGAGGCATTTATTTGCGTAATGTTTTTCGGTGAAGGTGTTGATCTTTCCACTGTACGGCATCTAAAATGTCACTCAAGGTTGTGCTAACACAACAAACTTCATTCGGAGTCAAATACGTTCATGTTTTGCTGCACAAAATGTTAAACATCTGTGCATCACCCAAAACCCTCAAAAATGCCACGTTTGGTTATTGAAATATTAGGTGTTGCATTTTCTGAATCTGGTTGCAACTAACAATAATCATAATTTTATGATTAAAAGACTGTTAAAATGCCACTATTAATTTGGGTAATGGTAATAAACCTAATGAGACATTTCTTGTAATTATACAGTAAAATAACATCAAAATATTGACATTGTATGCAGATGTGGCTAACATGAGTGTCAGAATCTTAAATGTTATTGATTTTTATGCATTGGGTTGATGTATCTTGTCTTTACTCATTTGATCAATGCACAATGCAAAATTTTAAACGTCTGTGCAGCACCCAAAAACCCTCAAAATGCCACGTTTGATTATTGAAATATTAAGTGTTGCATTTTCTGAAGAAAATGCGACTGGTACTTGCCCATGCAATCTGGTTGCAACTAAAAATAATCATAATTTTATGATTAAAAGACTGTTAAAATGCCACTATTAATTTGGGTTATGGTACGTTTTCTTACTCAGTATGGTGAAAACTATAATAAACCTAACGAGACATTTCATGTAATTATACAGTAAAATAACGTCAAAATATTGACATTGCATGCAGATGTGGCTAACATGAGTGTCAGAATCTTAAATATTATTGATTTGATTTTTATGCATTGCTTTGATGTATCTTGTCTTTAGTCATTTGATGAATGCATATCGATGTACGGTTGCTGTTTGCTTTGCTAAATTCTTACTTGCCCTCACCAAGTCTCTGTCTATCTCTCCGATTCAGCTGAGTGACGTGTAATGAACGGACCAGTGAAGGAGACAGAACAAAATAAACAACGACAAAACAGTCGGCTCGCTAACCTCCACAGACGCTGCTTCTGCCTAATGAATCGTGACACAATCAAACCCAACCGCTGTGTTTAATTGGCTCCCCATTCAGGCAGCAGAGAGGAAACCGCTAAGATAAACACGGCTCGAGCGATAACGTCTCGCGCCATGACAGGTCGCTCTACACACGCGATGTAGCTAAACCTTATGGCATGCTTTCCTCCATTACTTTTGTAATTCAAAGAGCAGAAGACTGAAATACAGCGATTACCGCACAAAGAAACAAATACTGGCCAAAGCCGAACCTCAGAGGAGATTCACTGCCATGTTTGATTAATGGCTTTGAATATGAGAGCAAAACAAACCTTATGCTATGCTGACAAAGTCTTGCTACTGCACTTGAGACGAATGGATGGGGGGAAAAACAAAGTTAAACCACTTAAGACCATCTTGATATTGAAGCTGGACCAAACTAGTCTAAGATAGCAAATGCAAGTCTTATTACAGGCAAAAGCTAATCAAAACGGCTTGAAATCAGCCTTTTAGACTGGTTTTAAATGCATGAAACCCAGCTTTTCCTATTGAGCGCGGTAGTGGTGACCTATTTTTGTAGGCCAAACCAGAAGTTAGCAACACCCTGGTTCCTTCGATTAAAAACCCAAAAGGATTTTTCCACAGGCTTTTGGATTATTGCAGAAAATAATCACTATGGCCGACAAAAGTTTTTGATTCTTACATGTTTTGTTCAAAATGAACACAACTTTTATGAATTTTGAAGCCTAAAATACAATCGGCTAAAGTAAAATCTCAAGTTAGACTACAAATGCATGATTTTAGCATCACTAATCTTCATTTTAAATTTCCAAGTTGTAAAGTTTGTGTTAGAATAGTTTGCAAGAGCTCAGTTATAATTCCAATGAGGCTGTGAAAGTGACTAGTGAGTAGATGAGTTTACCTATTTAATATGATCATGTTTAATGTCCTATTTAGATTACAAGTAAGATTTTTAGGGGGATGTTAAAGATGTATTTTATGTCAGAATAAAAAGTGAAAATATCTTGAGCTTGTGTTTAACACAGACCTTATTTCAAACATTTAACCAAAAACCCATTAAAAAAAACCCCACTGATTTCAAGTTGATGGAAGTGGAAGTTCAAAAATGCAACTTGTTTCTGGGTTTTAGGACTTATAAGGTGATTTTTATCTGCACTGTTTACCATTAAACATGGTGGTGGGGGGAAAAAAACAGCTTAAATCTGAGATGGGGTAGCAAACCAGCTTAACACCAGCCTGGGAAACCCATTCCTTTTTTTTTTTTTTTCCTCAGCAAAACTGCTGCATTTCAGTCCAGAACCAGTGTTGTTTTATTATTAAGATACTTAATTTTTTTTAGTGAAATTTTTTTTTACTATAAAGTTTTATTAATTATTATACATTGTTCTTAATATTTTAAATTACTTTCTATTTTTCTATCATCTGTTTTCATATTTATTTTGAAATGTTATTATAGATTTATGTTAAATTTTAGTACTTAAGTTGTGTTCTTGTAATTTATTTTTCACCTGTAGGAAATTGATAAAAATGACCTTAAAAAAAAAACCTAAACAAAAAAGAATAAATCCTGCATACTACCGGTACTTGCGAAAAATTAAAAAATGAATGTAATAAATTATTATTATTATTATTATTATTATTAATAATAATTTTTGCAAATATGGATAGTGTGCTGGATTTGTTTTTTTTTTTTTGTTTTTTTTTTATTTTATTTTTTTTAACATGTCAGATTTATTAATTTTTATTTCAGTTTTATTTATTTTAGTACATAACATTAATATAAATGAGACATGTTGCCTTACTAGTGGATATGTTAACTAATGTTAACTAATGAACCTTGTTGTAAAGTGTTACCACATATTTAATAGAAAATATTTAATTTAATATTTAAAATGGAAATAAAAAAAAATATATATATATTTTTTTCTAGTTAACATTTATTTTATTTCAAGTCAGTGGAAAAAAAAATTCTGCAAAACATAAAATGTCTTCGACCTTGTAGCACAATGCATCTTATTTATGTGTTACTTCCTGAAGGTCTTACATTAGAGAGAGAGAGAGCTGTGACTAAAAGTGCACTCTGAGCACTGATGGCTTCCATGTGTGGTGAGTCCAACTCTCTGTCCGATGTCATATCCTGTTCCAGGCTGGATGTGCTGTAAGGGTCTGCCGTGTCACTGTGTGAGAGAGGGGGAGTTTGGGTAATGGTGGCAGGAGACTCTGCAGGTGTTCAGCTCTCCTTCCAGACATACATACCAGTGTCAGAATCTCACTTTCTTAATACAAGCCCATGTTTGCCCCCTGGAGCTGCTTTTCAAAGGCATTTCTGTCTAACTATGTAAAAACACACTGTACTGTATGTAATGCAAATGTGTCAAATACCTAAATTTAATCAATGCATTAAAATATTTGGTAACACTTTACAATAAGGTGTCATTTTTAACAGTTAATGTATTAACACATGAATGAACAATACATTTTTTACAGTTATTATTAATCTGTTAATGTTAGTTAATAAAAAGTTGTTCGTTGTTTGTTCATGCTAGTTCACAGTGCGTTAACAAACACAACTTGTGATTTTAATAATGCATTAGTAAATGCTGAAATTAACATTGAGTAATAAATGCTGTAGAAGTAATCATTCTTACTTCATGTGAACTAATGTTAATGAATGAACCTTGTTGTAAAGTGTTACCAAATATTTAACTGAAAATATTTAATTTCATATTTAAAATGTAATTTAAAATTTAATGCATTAAATATTTAATTAAATTAGTATCAGCTCATATTTTGTGCAGTAATAAATTAACACATTTCTGTCACCTTCAGTGCTACTTTTGCTCTAAGAGCCATGCATTTCTGATACCGACACATTCACATACTTTTATTTAGCTAGCGTTGGATATGTTTAGTGGGTTCATTTTACTTTAAAATAATATATTCAAATATTAATTCAAATAAAATATATGTCTGTTTCACCAGGGTTAAATCCAAAATAGTTTTTAGAATATTATTTTAAATTTAAACGCTTTGTAATTATTGTAAACAACGTTTAAACACATGGATATATGTGACCTTGGACCACAAAACCAGTCTTAAGTAGCACGGGTATATTTGTAGCAATGCCCAAAAATACATTAGAATGAGTCAACATTATCGAATTTTCTTTTATGCCAAGAATCATTAGGGTATTAAAATCATGTTCCATGAAGATAGTTTGTAAATGTCTTATCATAAATATATCAAAACATAATTTTTGATTGTTAATATGCATTGCTAAGAACTTCATTTGGACAACTTTAAAGGCGATTTTCTTAATATTTAAAAATTTTTTTCCACCCTCAGATTCCTGATTTTTTTTTTTTTCATTTTTTTTTTTAGCTAAAAAAAAAACGTAAAATATTTGCGTATCTTTTATATCATTAAGATATTCGTATCCTTTTTTATCATTTTATCAATAAGCGATTTAGATGTTTAGCCCCCTTAACCTACCCTCAAACCTAAACCTACCAATTTTATAGCGAATATAAACGGATATATAACGTAACTGACGAAAATATGGAGGGAAATGACAATATAGAATACAAATATTTTTATAGTCGCTAATCCAACTCCTACCTCTAAACATAACCACAACTCTCCCTGTACAGTATAAAGAAAAACATGACAGACAGATAAGTGGAATCACAATAATTTATTGCAGAAATGTCAAAAGCAGTACCAAAGGCAGCCCAAATAACGATGCGTCGCAACCGCAGTGCTCTCTGGTGGAATATGGAAGGTTTGTGTGAGGTGAAGAGCAGAATCCTTGACAACATTATCCAGATTATTTTCCCGATCCACTTCGTGAAGGCGCGCGCGCGTTATTCAAACACACCTCACCAGAAACACTGCAAGTGACGAATGCAAGCTAGACCCAAATGAGCGTTCGATTTTCCTGCCATAAAACCTGTCGTTTCTTGATTCAGTATTTGGATTTGAAAAAATACACTTCAGTGCAGGTTTATTGCTGTTGCTTACGGTTGCTGGACTCGTTGTTTGGGATGGAGATGGAGAGCGCCAGATAAAGGCTTGAATTTGGGTCCGTTCCTCACAGTCATACAGATTCTAAAGATCTGGATTACAGCGCACAAATAATTTTTTTTTTCATTTTGTAATTATGTTGCGTGTTCGGTGTATTTTATGGTTCTATTGTTAGTCAAAGCATGTTGAAAAAAACGCTTTTTGTATCCCACCATGGGAAACAAAGTAAATATTACATGAATGGTTAAACGACTGCAGAAATGTTATTTATTTTAAGGGTTTAATGTGTCTTGTTTAACATTATGTAGGCCTGTTCTTTCAAATGAGCTGGCAGCAGAAATCACACGGAACAGAGCGAAATGTTATTTCATATTAATTAAACGATTAAACAGTATGATGTATAATATAATAAACAATTGATATGACAACTAAAAACAACAATATGAAATTAATACGGATTTTAACATTCATAAGGATTCGTTTTTGCCTATACGTTGAAATGCTGAAAATGCATAAGTATTTGTACGTTTAGATGCTGTAAATACGTCAGTATTGTATGTCTGGAAAAACGTAAGTAAATGTACGTTTTGTAGAACCACATTTTACGTAAAATACATTACATTAGAATTATCATGAGATCACAAAAGCACTGTACTTTTGAACAATTTTTGTTGTTTTTATTTATTTGTTGGCAACATATTCATCATAAATGGAGGCTTTTGATTTGATTGGAGATCTCTGTCTTTGTGTGTCATGTGATTGGTGGATATCAAACCATCAATTTATTTTAACTTTCCCAACACTGCATATCCAGAAAGCTAACAGATATAGACTAAAAGCCAAAAAACTGACCATATTTTGCAAGTAGGTATTTCAGGATTACTCATTTTTTTCCAGTGTATGTGATCTGTTGACTTTGCACGAACCTCAGATTGATGCTGTCGGTTAAATGGTTGCGTTATTTGTGTGAGTTTGTGTCGGTGGATGTGTGTGTGTTGAGAACTGAAGTAGAGGGTCAGTCCTGGTTCACTCCAAAACCACAGTATCATCCACCTGAGCAAACAGGAAAGAGGTGTGGGTGCATGTGAGGGCAGAAAGACGGCTGCCACAGAGAGACGGATGAGGATAGACCGCTTATGACAGACAGATTGAGGAGGAAGAGAAAGACAGGACTTTTACAGGAAGTCAAGGATGTTGAAACGTAACTAGTCTGAGTCCCAATCCCAACCTAGTCACACCAAAACATCTCTGCGGCTGTTTTTACCTCATTTTTCATTGACCTGACATGTTAACACATTTACATTTATTTACATTTATATTTCTGTCTTTGGTGGACACCTTTTCTGTTGCCCAAACAGTAGAGCATGATGCTAGCAACACCAAGGTCATGGGTTCGATTCCAATGAAAAGCAAGAACCACATACAGTGTAAACATGTAGCTTGAATGCAATTTAAATCACTTAGGATTAAAGCATCTGCCAAATGCATAAATGTTGAAGAAAAAGTGTGACTCAAATTGCATGCAAGCAAAACTCGAAATAAACAGCTCTGTGCTGGCCATTTTCTCTTGTGCAGAGAGGTGGTGGATTTGTGCAGATGTTTCTGTGGCATCTGAGATGCGCAGCTCCTCCGTCAGTCAAAGCACAACACACACAGCGGGAGTCCTTTGAATCCTGTCGGCGCTGACAGTACATCAACACACACACACCTCAGCTTTCACGCAAAACTAAGCTTTACTCAACTTCAGAAGCTCATTGAGTTCACACAGCAGCTAAAGATACTCTCGATATTAAACGCAGGTGTCATACGAAACACAAAAGCAGAAACAGACTCGCCAGACAAGACAGATTTTAGGTCTTTAAAAAAGGTTCACTGTAAAATATATTGATAATAATGCAGGTGATTGAAGTGTAATGATAAAATATCATCTGTCTGGAATAAAAACACATGACCCAAAAGCTTATCTTACTGGTCAGTTGACCAATAAGGGAGAAAACAGAGGAGGGAGAAATGATGCAAAGAACATTATTTATTTATTTATTTATTTGTTTATTTATTTAGGTCATTAGACGGATATAGTCCTCTATGTGAACAGGTTCATATCAGTGTTATTTTGGTAAAATTCATATACGATTATAGTTTTTGTTAATATTTTGAATTTTTTTTTTTTTTTTTCATATTTTCCATCTTTTTTTTGTTATTTTTCCGTTCCAATTTAGTTCGTATATATATATATATATATATATATATTTTTTTTTTAAATATGTCTAATTTGTATTTTTTTAGTTTTAGTTTATTTACTTTTAGTTATTTTAGTTCCAAAGTTACTTACAGTTACACAAAAAAAAGAAAATCTGTAAAATATGCAGTAAAAAAAAAACGGCATACAAGCTGTGGTTGCCAGAATTTTACCGTAAAAAATATGGTAGCAACGTTTTAAGTTTTACGCTTTTAACTTAAACTTACATTTAAATACCGTAATTTCAACTGATATAATGTAAATTTACCAACCTATTGAAGTACTAAAATCTGTTTTGTACCTTTGTAATGCACTGATGACCACCAAAAGCAGGTAGTGATGAGAGTCACATGATGAACCAAAGCCCATGATAAACCAAAGCCCAGGGAATTCTGGTAATGTCAATTTATGGTTATTCACTGTAAAGTTTACATTCATTTTTACTGAAAATGGTATACTGCCGTAAAATTACATGCAATGTCTAATACAGTTTTTTTTAGCATATATAGTAGGGGAACTTACTGTTAACCATTTAACTGGTTTTTACTGTAGCATTTTTAGTTTTTTTACCGTTAAAGTCATTTTTTACTGAAACTGAGAAATTTTGTCATGTCAGTTAGCCTAAATAATATTTGTTTAATTTTTTTTCCAAGTTATTTTTTTTAATGGTTTTAGTAGTTTAGTTAGTAGTTTTAGCTATCAGTGATAACCCTGGCCCATGTGAAGTTTAGAGTCAGAAAAATGTTTTTCGAAGACTCTTCTGCTCACCAGGGCTGCATTTATTTGATTAAAAATACAGTAAAATCTGTAATATTGTGAAATATTTTTGCCATTTAAAATAGATGTTTTCTATGTGGATATATTATAAAATGTAATTTTTTTCTTTGAATCAAAGCTGAATTTTCAGCATCATTACTCCACTCTTCAGAGTCACATGATCCTTCAGAAATCCTTCTAATATGCTGATTTGCTCCTCAAAAAACGTTTCTGATTATTATCAATGTTGAAAACAGATGTGCTGCCCAATATTTTTGTTTAAACAGTGATCCATTTTATTTTGTTTGTGAATATAAAGTTCTAAAGAACAGCATTTATTTCAAAATAGAAATCTTTTGCGACATTATACATCTTTACTGTCATATTTGATTAATTTAATGCATCCTTACTAAATAAAAGTATTAATTTCTTACTGACCCCAAACTTTTGAATGGTGTATATTGTGTATATTCTCTTGTGTTTGATGTCCAGTTAAACTACAACCTGTACATGTTCCTCAGGGCAGAAAGGTTTCCAGTACAAACACAGAACAGTGATTGCATTGTTTTTTTAGATCTGAAGCCAAATTGGATTTGTGAATTATTTTTTTCTATATACATAAATACTGCAGAGTGTTTGTGGTGAAGTCCACCGTATTGTTGCTCTTTTCTTTGCCGTGTTGCTCTAGAGGAGTTTTTCCATCGTCGGGTTCCTGGACCTCCAAATCCACATGAAACAAACCCAAATCCTGCTGGATTAGAAACAAAATGCCAATAGAAATAACCAAGACAGAAAGCATACAGTCTCACTGTAATACCACCCTCATCCTCGACCCCCAAACAACACTCAGCCCTCCAGCCCAAAACTGACTCACAATCTTCTGGAAAACAATATTTATTCTTCATCTCAAAGTTCCCTTTGGAAAAAAAGGAAGAAAAACAGTCATCTTTGTTCTACTAAAAGTCTCACTGGCTTGGGGTTTGACACAGATGGCCGTCACAGTTTGAAGCTCGAAACAAACCAGACAGAACCGGATCAATCGCTCCGTTTGCACACGTCGGACACGGAAGTTGCCTGACAAGTCCGGTAAAACACAATGAGTCAACATAACCTACAGCAGCCATGTAAAAAATGTCAACCTGACCCAATTAATTCTACACTCTCAAAACAGATCCGTCAAACTCTCCATCAGTGTTTTTTCTAGCATGTAAGCGCCCTTAGTCAGGCATAGAGGTCGTGCATGCTGGGAAGTCACGTGGTTTCATATTTGGAGCGATTCGTCTTGTGGAATTATGTCGTAATTTCTTTCACAGCTGGAGTTGCCCAGGTTCGAATTGCTGTTTTGCAACCGAAAGCTTAATTAACCAGTTTATCATGGCGGGTTACGCTGTCTCGGGTTATGCTGAATCTCTCCGCCTGTCTCCACGTCTATCTGTCGCTCTCTATTCATACCACTTCATTCATCTCCAGAACGCTCTGTCCGCACCGTCCAGATAAGCCAGCCCAATATTTCTGAGAGAACTGTAAATTGTAGCTGTTGAAAGGCAGGAATAGTCCAGAGCATCGGTTAGATTCGCTCTGGCTGAGATTTACTAGGGTCATATTTATCTGCAGCCCCAACGGATGGGTTTAAAAATAGGGAGGCTCAATTCAGCAGCACGGGAGATGAAATATAAACTCCTCAAAAACGGAGGATCAGTCAAATGAAGCGATTTGATAAAGAGCCGTTTGAGCGGAACACAAATTTTCACCCTGACGAGATGTTAAAAAACATCACTTTATGAAATGTGCAACTGTGTTTTACAGCTCAAAATGTTAAACATCTGTCTGTTTGCCAGTTTAGGCCTTAACAGGGTTTTACTCCATTCATAACTGAATTGAAATACAGCAGAATTCCTGAATTTCGGTTTAGTATCGGTAAGATGCAAAATTGCAGTCTGAATTTGAATGTAAAGCAGCAGAATTAAAAGAGATTCAAAAGAAAAAGAAAAACAGTTATATAGTTGAAATGCTTTATTTTTTCACAAATTCCATTTTTTCTGTTATTTTTCTGAATTCTATATATATATATATATATATTTTTTTTCATTTTTTGACACTGTTTTTAATGGCTAAATAAAAAAAACATGAATCAAAAAGCATGTCTAATTAATTGAAATCATGAAAAAAAAATTAAATTAGAATGACCCTCTGAATAGAAGTTTTTTTTTTTTTTTTTTTTTTTGTCTCTTCTCAAAATCTTTTTTTTTTTTTTTTTTTTTTTTTTTTTTTTACCAAATTCCACGTTTTCCATTAATTTTTCCTTTAATTTTCTGGATTCCATTTTTATGGTTTCATTAAATTTTTATTATCAGAAGCATTTCTAATTAATTGATTTTATGAGGGGAAAAAAAACTATATATATATATATAATTTCTGTTAATAATTTTTACGACTGCATCCTGCATTGTGGAAATCATAGGGCCCCACATAATACAATATAATGAGTATTAAATTAAAATGTAATTTAAAAAAGAAAGTATGTATGTATATAAAAAGATGTCGTCAGTGTGTATATAACTTTAAAAATTAAATACAAAAAATCGTGTATACACACTTCCCAGAATGCATTACCTGTGTTGAAACCTGTTTGTTATTTCAATTCAACTTCCTGTGTTTTGTGGCCAATTCAGTTCAAATTCACACTTGAACTGAAATTAACGACTTTGATTCTGAATATTGCACAGCCATGCTTAATATGAATGAAAACAAAGTATGTTTACATTAAGGCTGTCCTTAAAGTTAGTCGACTAGAAGAGGCCGCCTTCTAGCACTCAACCCTGCAAATCTCCTGTAATTCAGTGCCAATCAAGCTGTGATGAGCATCCAGTCGCTCTAACTTCACCACGGTCAAGCTCGCTTTGAACATCTGCGTTTGTGATGAAGCAGACCGAGGTTTCCATGCGGTTGCAGTTCAAGGGGCAGATTCCCAAAAAACTGCTGAAAAAAGAGCTTTCCGCTATAATCAAATGCTAGACTGCAATAGCAACCGTCCTGTCTTACTGAGCGCCTGATCAAAAAGCAGCACGACGGGCTGAGGAAGGGCTTTCCGCTCACTCTCGTCTCTCACACACAGAGGGCATTTGTTCTGTGGCGGGGGCTTGATTTGTGGTCACGTCTGAAAGCAGATCTGCTCCGTTTGACCCACGTTAGCAGGAGGGAAATCAATGCGCTGATTAGGAAAGCGGATCGAGTTTCTGATTAAAAACCGCAGCGTGTAAAAAAACAGACACAGACACTGAATCCTCATCTCAGCAGGACGCGGCGCAGAAAGATTCCCAGAATTCCTTCAAATGAGCCGTTGATGACATCCCAACCTGATAACGGACTGATTCGAGCCGTCGAGTTCATGAAAGTGAGTGTTTCTTGGATGTAAATGGCTAAAATGAGAAGTGAGCTGAATTAGTCAGCGCTCTGGCAGTGACAGGATAGATTATCTCGCTCAGTGCGATCACGGATACAAATTAGATGAGGCTGTGGTCTGGCGAAACCATGATTTGGCCAAAAAATAAATCAAATTGACATTATTTTGATAAATATTGCAACTGTGTTTGGAATTGTGATATGAGAAACATCTACTGCAACATCTCATATTGCTGCTGCTGCTGCTGCTGCTGCTTACCAACAATCACATTGAATAAAGAGACTTGAGGTGGACTTTACTGACTTAAGTTTAGCAACCACATAAAAAAAACTCCACAGCACTTAAAAAAAAAAAAAACTCTCTAAACACCTTTGGGTCATTCCGTATCAACTCAACTGGCCTAAATTTTAGATTTTGCTAATATCTTTTCTGAAGAAAGATAGACATGTATAGTGATGAAAGACAAAATATTAAATGTCATGGATGAATTTTTAATGAGTAATCTACTGTTTTGTAAAGGGAGGGCAAAATTTAAAGCCAGATTACAGGGTAAAAATGGCTTCAGAAAGATGGAAGCATCATTATCTTACTTTTTTCACAGAGATTGGTAGGTTTGTTGCATTTAGTGTCAATGGTGACCATTCAGAAATGGGCAAAAGCAATTTTCCAAATGCCTGAAAATTAAGAAATATTGAAGATATCTTAGTGGCCTTTTAGATATTGGGTCTTAACACACTTTCCTTTTGGCAACTGATAAACAAGATCCAATTCTAATTTCAACATTGTTTATTCTTCAGACATTGTTCTTTAAATAAGTATCGGCTGTTTTCAAAGTGACCAACATTTGGTTTTCAACCACTGAAAATGAGTAATATTCAACAATCTGGACATGGAGCCTCATTTAGATCCCCATATCTCTGGGACTGAATGATATAAGGCCTTGAAAATGAAGGTTTAAAAAAAAAATTATTAAGAACTAGAATCTAAAATCATATTGCAATATTTTTAATAGAGTTACAGGCACGCAAACTTTGGGAAAAGAATATTTATTACACTCGGACAGGTATGTTCAATGCAGTTGTTTTGACAGAAGGAAACAAGATACATCTCTAGTTTCAGGCATTCCTCTTTTAAAGAAACTAAGTATTATACAGTATTTTTGCAAAATTACCCATATTTGTTTTTTGACCACTGAAAATGTGTACAATGTAATGATTTACTCCGGGAGCCATATTGAAATTCCAATATCTCTGAAACCAAACCATATAGGGGCTTAAAAATAAAGTTGTCAAAATGAAAGTTTGTTAAGACCCAGTATCTAAAAGGGCATTGAGATATCTTTAATACTTCTTGAGTTACAGGCATACAAACTTTGGAGAAAAAATTGCAGTTTTCCCATTTTTGAATGGTCATCATTTGCACACAATGCAACAAAGATGGCTAAAGTCAGTAGATTTTACTAATAAAGCTACCGATCTCTGTGTAAAAATAACATCATGATTTTCCCATCTTTCTAAAGTCATTTGAATCCCCTGTAATTTGGCTCTGAATCCCAGGTGAAAATAGCAAAATTGTGGATTACTCAGTAAATATTCATCAATGACATTAAATATTTTGGCTTACATCACTACACATGTCTATCTTTCTTCAGAAAAAATATTAGCAAAATCAAAAATTTGAGCTGGAGAAGTCTTTAAATTTGATTTATTTTACACAAAATGACCCCTTTGCAATCACATAGTGACATCTAAACATTTTGGCAGCCAATTTTGCATGGACGCCATTTATGTTTTAAATTTTAGATTTTGCAATTAGTATTAGGAAGAAAGTAAACAGTCTGGAAATCATACTCGTGCCAGACAGAAGAACTGGGTTCATTTGCACATTTAGTTTAGATTAAAAATGTTTAAAAATCAGAACTAACAGATCTAACATCTCATACTGCTGCTATTTAGACAAAAAGCTGAAAAAAAATACCTTAGAATACCCTAAAATACCCTACAAAACACAAAAGAACACTCAAAATAACTTAGAAATCACATAGCAGCACCCTAACATTGTGGCCAGTTTTGGGAAATGTTACTTTTAAAAGTACTGCATTACAATATTGCGTTACTCCCTAAAAAATCATCTATTTGTGTTACTTGCATTACATTCCATTAAAAAGTAACTGCTACGTTACTTTCGTGACACTTTTTCATCTGGAAGCACAAAAGTTATGTTTGTCCAAAGTCATTTTTGCTTATTAGTATGGTTGAACTGGATCATCGAAGGTCAGCAGCAAAGACACTGGTTAATAAAATAGGATTAAATACTTAAAGGATATTTGTGTTATTTAACATATGTAATTATTGCAGGCTTGCGTCATATTCTGAGTTTGCATTTCACTGTTTTTATTCATTTTGTGGAATACTGAATCTGTTTTTGTGTAACTGAGATGAGTAAATGCATGCTGACATTAATCTAGAACAGAGGTTCTCAACCTTTTGGAACTAAAGCCCCCCCAAACCTCCCCTATCATGTGGCACGCCCCCCCACCCCCCCTCCTCCCTCCCTCCCTCCCTCCCTATAAAGTCTGTAAGATTGTACATTTTACATACTAGTCTACATTTTAATATTAAGACAATTTTAAGAGTATAGTTGTTAGTTAATTATTTTATTTAATTTTATAAATTAGTCCATTTTAAATGTTATAAATAAGTCCGGGCTTCGGGACAATTTTCAAGTTACAGTTCAGACTCAGGCCGGGCCTCGGGTCTGTTTTAGGCTTCTCCTTATTTTAATATTTTATACATACACCAATTATGGTGATGAAAACAAATTTCCGCGCTGGTGGAAACACCACGAGACTTCACTTTTGCTTTCACTTTCGAGACCGACTCGGAAAGCGTTTAGTGTCTCCGCCAGCAGCAGCAAATCAGCGCAGGTGGAAGATCCGCGTTCAAGCGCACGCAATAGGCTGAAAATGCCACAAAGCACCAGCAAACGTAATTACAATGAATGTTTCGGGGGAAATAAGGGGATATTTGAATTATTTATTAATAAACCAGCGTTTTCAGTGTAGCAAGGATGAAGTTGCCGATCCTGACTGGGACGCGCCTTTAGAAATGCATCTTTACAGATGACATATAGAAAGAGTTTTTGTGACAGAGCATTTGTTTTATTTCTTAATTAATCATTTCAAGCGTTCTATTGATATATGTATCATGTCTGTGAGGTATGCATTTGCTGAGTTTCGGTTCATTTTTGTGAAGCGCTCCTGTTGAGGCATTAGAAAGCGCATCATGTTTGTTTTCTTTATTTAATAAAAGCACCTTTTGCAACGTTTTGTTGATGCTGTGAATGCACACAAATAAAAGTTGACCCTTAACAGTTGCGAAAGATGTATTATGAGCAAAAATGACGGAATATTTTAAATTGTTTCCACTGAAAAAACAATGCAAGTCATCGCGCTGGCGCCTCAATGTCCTGCAATGCGCCTTTAGCTTCCGCTCTCCGCACAAATTTGGGTATGCGTCTAATAGCACATATTTTTCTAAGTTTAACATTGCAACTAACATTGTTTTATACTTGAACTCTTTTGGGCCTATATCTATAGATTTTATTTTAAACAAGTCGTGATGATTTGAGAAGGCAAAATTGATCAAACAGTCCTTACTTTAAAAAACAAAAACTTTAGGCTATATTTAATGAACAAAAATGCTCCAAACGTTTTTCTAAATTAACGTAACAAAATAATGAAACGAAATAAAATCACTTTACCATTACATACAAAACTGAACTTTCAATAGTTGAAAGAGTAGTATAAGCTGTTTTGGGAGAAGGGGGGAAAAGACGGGCTCGGGCCGATAATTCTGATAAGCTGTCGGACAAGGGCCGGGCTAGGAAATGTATATGAGGCCCATGCAGGGCTCTAATTAACATTTATCCGAATACTTTAATTATTATTCAATGTTTGCAACACAGAAATGTAACATATACCGTGTATCCTGGTCGTGAAGCTTGTTCAAACAAAGCTTAACTTACATGAGCAGAGCTCTCTCTGAATCAGCGGTTGCGCGAAAGCAGGTTTAAATATTCCGATGTGATTGCGATTTCAAAGGTTTTATAGGCATGGCGAAATCATCATCATATAGCAGTAAGATTGTGTGTGTTTGAATCGAGATCGCGACCTTTCAATGAATAATCCATATGAGTCTATAGCCTATGTATTTTTGTACGTCAAAAGTTACTCGCGCCCAGGCCCGGGCGGCCCCCCGGTTCCGCGATCCATGATTTGCGCCCCCCTTCCGATCCCTCCGTGCCCCACTGGGGGGGCGCGCCCCCCCTGTTGAGAACCACTGATCTAGAACTATAGTAACACGTTTACACAGCGCACACAACGCCTCTGCATGATTTCTCTCAACATGGCAACATGAGAGCTGTCAGTCAATAAATGGCAAAACGAAGTAACTTGTAAATTCAAAGGTAATTTATTTTAATAGTTACATGAAAAAAGTAATCTGATTACATAACTTGCGTTATTTGTAATGTGTTCCCTCAATGCTGATTGTGGCAGCCACATTTGCATGGACACCACTCTGATTTTTTTTTTTTTTTTAGAAAAATATCTCTCTTTTTTATTTTATTTTTTTGCAGCTATTAGTAAAAAGATCATGAAGAACAATAAATTATGAAAAGAATCTGGAAATCAAAGTTGGCCCAAAGTTTCAGAAAAAAGGCCTAGTGTGATTTATTAAAGCATTCATTTAGCAAAATTCTACATTATAACAAATAATAGCAATTTAGAATTATACTGTGTAATGAATTATACTGTGTACTAATGTAATGAAACACTATAACAACTTATTTAATAGTGTATTTTTGGTTTGAATTTATTATGAATTCAATGAGAACTGGGTTCATTTTCACTCTGTTTGCTTTTGGATTAACTAAAGAGTCCTGAAAATGTTTCAGAATCACTAAAACTATGTTTGCACACTTGTAATAGTGATACTTGCCTTTGCACACTGATCTAAAAAAGTGGATATTCAGAGCCCATTGCCTTGATCACAGTGACAAATTGACAGCTAACAGAGATGCGTAAAGATTACATAAGATGTATCTGCTTCCAATAAAGAGGGTCGCAATCTAAAGAGCATCTCAAAGAATGAGAGAGAGACGGACAGCGAGCGAGCCAATGAAACGCTACCTTGCTGTGGGCTATTTGTGTTAGTAAGTAAGTTAAGTATAACCTCTTTAGCCTCGGCATACCAGAAAAAAAACTCATTTTTTGATGTGGCTCTTCAATGTAGAAAAACAAACATGGATGTATTACAGAGGGCAGAGCAGCGTTGATTCCAAGAGATATGTGCATAATTAGATTCAAGCCATTTTTTCAGGCCTTTTATTAAATTATAGGGAGTTTCAACAATATTTTTGTAAACCGAATTCCTCCCTCTTGAGTTTTTAAACACAAGAAATGGGAGACGGTAGACTGATGATGAACGATACGGGACGCTTTAATTTTTGAAGAAATGAATACTTAAGAGAAATGTTACCATAGAAAACCTTATTTAAAGAGAACAAGAGAAAAACTATTACAATGACAATTAAAACTATGACAATTAAAGGAATAGTTCACCCAAAAATAATATTTTTTTTCTAAATGTGCTCACCTTCAGGTTGTCAAAGATTTGGATGAGTTTGTTTCTTCATCAGATTTAGAGAAATGTAGAATTTCATCACTTGCTCACCAATGGATCGATCCTCTGCAGTGAATGGGTGCCGTCAGAATGAGAGTCCAAACAGCTGATGAAAACATCACAAGTAATCCACACCACTCCAGTTCATCAGTTAACAACCCTAGAAGCCAAAAGCTGTGTGTTTGTAAGAAATAAATTCATCACTAAGATATTTTTAACTTGGCCAAAATATGAGTCCATAATTCATAATCCACTCTTCCTCCAGTGAATAAGTCTGTCCCATGTTGTTCTCTCTCATCAAAATCCACCCACATATTTGTTTAGAGCTGTTTTGGCTTTTAAACAGGGCTTGATTTGTACACATTTCTCCATGTATTCAGATGAGACAACTTTTTACACTGGAGGAAGCATTATTATGGATTATGGACTTGTATTTTAGCCAGAAGCAATGGTTTGATGTTAATAATGTCTTTATGTTGGTTTTATTTCTTCAAAACACGCAGCTTTTGGCTTCTCAAGATCTGAATTGATGGACTGGAGTGGTGTGGATTACTTGTGGATTGTTGTTATGTTTTTATCAGCTGTTTGGGCACCCATTTACTGCAGAGGTTCCATTGGTGAGCAAGTGATGAAATGCCACATTTCTCCTCAATTTTTCTACATTTTTCTTTTTTGGTTCAATTATTTCTTTAAGTATGTCCCTAGAATAATTAATTTTATCATTTTTGTGTCAGGTTAATAAATTAAATGTTCATTTTTTTTATCAGGTAGTAAAAGATGATCTTAATGCAGCTATTTACTATTTAGCAAACAAACATGTGTCGAATGTTGTTTTTTCACAACCTAAAAGCTGCACTTTTCACCACAACGATGATGCAACATAACACAAAACATTCAAAATCCTAGCATAACAGGACAATGAAATACAAAAGGCTCCCTTTTTCTCATCTTGTGCAAAATTACACTCAAACTAACTAAATTTCAACATTTGCTCTCCCCATGAAGTCCCATGCAGTGCATACTGGGAACTACAAATCCCTGGCCAACACATGCCAACAAAAATGATTCATGGCTCCAATTTTCTAATTTAAATGGATTGCATGCAATAAAATATATAAAGTTTGCAATAAAATGATTAAGATATGTGTTTCATTAGCTCATTTTAATTCAGTAAATTGAACAAGCAGCTTGAGTTGCATCAGCATGACTTTTAATAACTCATTTAGCAATTTCGACACGCATTGCGTTACTCTTCCTGATCTTGCATACTATTTCGACAATGATGAGGTATAAATGTGCCGATGTGCATTGGCTGAGAGTCTGAGGACGTGTTTTTGATGGGATGGGGGGAGGTGGAAGTGACCTAAACCTGAATGGATGAAGATCTCTTTGGACTGGAGTCTGCCTCCCATCCACAAAATGTCTCTCCATCACCCAGCAGATAAAACTTCTCTCTTTTGAACTCCAGGAGTGAGTTCCCCTCCTCCAGCGGCCTTATCTCCCATAACTTGAGAGGGAGTGCTGATCCTTCAGAAGGGTTGAGATAACAGCGCGGACCGTAAGAGCAATCAGCCTGACAAACTCATAAACCAGCTCCACTAAAGGCTCATTCATCTTTCCATACATGAGCTGGAGTGTGTGTGGGTTTGTTTCATTGTTGGTTGACTGAATTCCACGGTGTGGGACGTTTGAGTTAAAAGCAATAATTCAACCAAAAATTATAATTCTGTCATTTACTCACCCTTCCATGCCTGTATGCTGATATATTATTCAGCAGAAAACCGTTTTTGCCAACATTGGCATACAAAAACACTCAAAGGGTGAGGCTGTCAAGCTTTAAAATGACCAAAAAGCAGTCAATACAACTTGAAACTTGTATAGAGTGCTGGAGTAATAAAATAGCCTATTTTTGTAAGCCAAAGCAGAAGTTTGCATCACCCTGTTTCCCTCAACAAAAACCCAATAGGATTCTTACACTGCATTTTGGATTATTGCAGAATACAAGCTCTGTGACCAACAAAAATGTATGATTCTTATGTGCTAATGATAATCTTTCCAAATGAACACATGTGAAATGTGAAAATATCTTGGGTTTGTGTTAAGCACAGACCTTATTTCAAACATTTAGCCAAAACCCATTCAAAAAAACCACTGACATCAGGAACAATGGAACTGCAAGCTCAAAGCAACTCATTTCTGGGTTTTGGCCTATAAAAATAAGTTATCCCTGCAGCACTCTATTCAAAGCTCTTAATTTGTCCATATAGCTAGCTGGCAAAGGCATTTAATGGAAACTCTATCACCCCCTCGAGTACTGAGGTTCATTACCACCATTGTAACTCAACGGGACCACACGCTTTCAATGCAACATTGTTGAGTCATTCATGTCCCCAACTTAGATTATATATCTTATATTGGAGCACAACCAGATATCTTATGGCTGCTTTTACCTTTGTTTCAGAGAATTGCATAAAGTCTTCAGATGTTATCATGCATTTTAAAAGATGACAGAATACAAAAGTAGACAAAAAAACACATTGAGTTTGAATGAGAGTACGACTGACTTGAGTGTGTTTGATTGATATTAACTGATTGTATACTCAAATTCAATGCTAATGTGTAATACCACCACAAACATTAGCAGTATGCAAGCTAACATGCATAATGCAATGCAATAGAAGTCTTGTATAAAAGTTATGAGAGAGACAAATTGGCAGTATCACTTCTAATCTTAATGTGTGCATTAATAAAAGTAATAAAAGTTTTATCAGTACAAATCCAGTGCCCATTTTTTTTTTTTATAAGTCTCAGGTGTCCCCAGTAAATGTCTGTGAAGTTTCAGCTCAAAATACCCCACAGATCATTTATTATATTATTTTTTAAATGCAAATTTCTCTTTAAATACAAATGAGCTGCTGCTCCCCGCCCCCTTTTCCAAAATAGGACTGTGCCTTTACAGCTTGTACCTCAGATACTTTACCAAAAAACATTTTTTTGATTTTGATGTCTATCATGCTGAAATCATGCGTCTCACAACATACTCGTTTAAACTTCTGATATAGGGTTTTCTGAGCACACACATCTGAAGCACGTACACAGAAAGCGGCTGTCACATGGCGTGTGAGTACTTAACGAAGTTCTCTTTCATGTCTTACTGCGCTTCAACTGTCAAATCCACACAAGTTTATGTTAAAACAGACAAGTTACAAAAGCAGTAAGTTATGTCTGTAAAGGTAAACAGCTGGGAAAGAAATGGCATGTTTATGTTAGATCTGTGGGGCAGCAGAGTAATATACAGTAAATAAATCAATAAATCCACTGCTCTCTTGTCTCCACTAAGGCTGGGACACTAAATAGTGTTTTGTGCTTGTCTGTGCAGCCAACGACAGAACAGTTAGCAGGCTTTGCATGCTTGCAGAGAAAGGCTTACCAAAACAGTTACTGTGTTGTCCTTTTTCACATTTTCCATGTTGGTAGATGCACCAGGGACCTGTTTATAGCAATTAAACAGAAATAGTCAGATTTTCATGATGCGTCCTTTACTGTATTAAAATATCAAGTGAGATTTAAAACGTTGGTGTAGTTTCTAATTTAAAATCTAATCTGTGCATTAATAAAAGTAAAGTTTTATAACTTGCTCTGCCTCTGAAACAGCTTTCCCTCTTTGCTGATGTTACAAACAGTGTTGGGGAAAGTTACTTTTTAAAAAAAAAAATTACAATTTTGCGTTACTCCCTGAAAAAGTAACTAATTACGTTACTTAGTTACTTTTTATGGAAAGTAATGTTATGTTACTTTTTCATTACTTTTTAAATCTGGGCAGGGCTTGCTTTGTTTTTAATATAAAACGATTCTAATGTAAAAGCCCTTTTACATCAAAAGTGAAATGAATTCACCTCAGGCTGAAAGAAAAGTACATTTATGCAGGAGATCACTCTTCAGCTATAAAAAAAAATATGAAGCACAAATGTTAGTTTATCTAAAGTCATTTTTGCTTATTAGTACGGTTGAATTGCATCATCGAAGGTCAGCAGCAAAGACACTGGTTAATAAAATGGGATTAAATACATAAAGGATATTTGTTTTATTTAACATATTTAATTATTGCAGGGTTGCATCATATTCTGAGTTTACATTTCACTGTTTTTATTCATTTTGAGGAATACTGAATCTGTTTTTTGTGAGTGAGATGAATTAATGCATGTTCACATTTAATCTAGAATACAGTAACATCATGATTGCTCCCAAATTCCTGATAGGAGACTTGTCAATCAATAAATGGGGAAAAAAGTAATTCAGATATTTTCTTAGAAATTCAAAATTAATGCGTTACTTTACTAGTTATTTGAGAAAAGTAATATTATTATGTAGCTCCCAACACTGGTTACAAATCCTTCCATCTATTTTGCTCCATTTTAAGTAACGCCCACTTTTCAAGGCCCAATCCTCTTGGTTAAAATCAAATCTTTACTCTCTTTTGTTAGATTACAGACCTACAATGCATTTTGTGCATCACTTTATGCTGACTTCAGGTGTTATGATAAAGTGGGATTTTAAATATCCGTGTCTTTTGCACCTGCTTCCGCTCAAAACCAAAAGCAAACGTCCTTCACTGACTCCCACCATCATTACGAGACTTTTGACAGCTGTGCCCGAGAACAGTGATCATAAGTTTTTTTCCTGTTTCATTCATAAACAGCAGAATGTTTGGATTATTCAGCTTTAGCGGCTGCAGCCATGTTATTGTAGCCTTTAAAATCTACAGTGATAAAAACTCATGCTGACTTTTTAAAGAATGAACCTGTTAGGCTTCATTACGAGTATTTTCAGTTCTGTCAGTCATTGAAAAAAAGAAACAGGGAGCAAAAGTCTGCGGTGGTCTGCCTCGAGCGCACAGCTTATTGCGTCATTTATCCTGTAAAACTCAATTTTCTCTATCCATGCTGAAGCCATAACTGTTGCCTAACCGAACAAAGCCACGTATTATAGTAAACGGGTCGCTCCGAGCCGTTTTGGACGGCATGAACAATCGGACGGCACCAGACTAGTGTCGCTTGGCAGGTTCAGAGTCAAACAGAAAGGCTTCACTGGGCCTGTGTTTGAGTCCAGGGTGGTCTGTTTTATACTCTCACGCATGGAGTCTTTCCCTTTAGCCCGCTGCCAGTGCTGTCCCACACCGCCCGTGCGGTTATAATGTACGGAAAGAATAACAGCCACGATACATTACCGCTTCATAGGCAAACGCCTGCGCACACAAGAACGCTGAAAGAAGAATAATAAACCAGATTCCACGTGCACTCAGCTCATCATCCCTCTAGCTTTCAGAAGTCTTTCCTAATACTGCAATATTCCTGCCGACAGGTGGACAATGTAAAATTGCCACTAACTTATTTTTTACTAACAAAAGTTGCAAATGGTTCACTTACATTGGACATCAGTCGAGACCCTGATAAAAGATTCTTAAAGAACAGACAGACTTCCAGAACAGAAATTTACAGATAATTTACTCAACCCCCTTGTCATCCAAGATGTTCGTGTCTTTCTTTCTTCAGTCGTAAAGAAATTGTTTCTTGAGGAAAACATTCCAGAATTTTTCTCCATATAGTGGTCTTCTATGGTGCCTGTGTTTAAACTTCCAAAATACAGTTTCAATGCAGCTGCAAAGGGCTCTAAACGATCCCAGCTGAGGAAGAAGGGTCTTATCTAGAGAAACAAATGTTTTTTCCAAAAAAATGTACCATTCTGTCTAGCTCTGCCATGCACATGCGAAAGGTAAAACAGTAATGTAGGACAATTTTGAAGTTGGAAGAGAAAATGAGATGGGATTTTTCCTCAGCTGGGATCGTTTAGAGCCCTTTGAAGCTGCACTGAAACTGTATTTTGGAAGTTTAAACTCGGGGCACCATAGAAGACCACTATTTGGAGAAAAATTCTGGAATGTTTTCAAGACAAAATTTCTTTACGACTGAAGAAATTAACACCTTGGAAGACAAGGGGGTAAGTAAATTCTGTACATTTTTGTTCTGGAAGTGTCTCCTTTAAAGGAGAAGTTCACTTCCAGAACAACAGTGTACAGATAATACTCACCCCCTTGTCATCCAAGATGTTTTTGTCTTTCTTTCTTCCATTGTATAGAAATTGTTTTTTGAGGAAAACATTTCAGCATTTTTCTCCATATAATGGACTGATATGGTGCCCCGAGTTTGAACTTCCAAAATGCAGTTTAAATGCAGCTTTAAACGATCCCAAATGTGGTTGTAAACGATCCCAGCTGAGGAAGAAGAGTCTTATCTAGCGAAACGATTGGTTCTTTTCATTAAAAAAAAAACAAAAAAAAACAATTTAAGTACTTTTTAATCTTAAACGCTCATCTTGTCTTGTTCTCCCTGAACTCTGTGTATTCTGGTATGTGACAGTTAGGGTATGTCGAAAAACTCCAATTGTATTATCTCCCTCAACTTCAAAAATAATTTCAGAATCATCCTACATCGCTGCAGAAGAACCAACCCAGTCTTTGCAAAGTGAACATGCAAAGATCAAACACCCTTAACAAAAAAGGTAAAACAGTGATATAGGATGATTTTGAAGTTGAGGGAGAACATGAGATGGGAGTTTTTCGACATACCCTAACTGTCATGAACCGGAACTAAAACAGTTCAGGCAGAGTAAGACAAGATGAGCGTTTGACATTAAAAAGTATATAAATTGTATTATTTTTATGAAAACAACTGATTGTTTCGCTAGATAAGACTCTTCTTCCTCGGCTGGGATCGTTTACAACCGCATTTGGGATCGTTTGAAGCTGCATTTAAACTGCATTTTGGAAGTTCAAAATCTGGGCACCATATCAGTCCATTAAATGGAGAAAAATGCTAAAATGTTTTTCTCAAAAAACATAATTTCTTTATGACTGAAGAAAGAAAGACATGAACATCTCGGATGACAAGGGGGTGAGTACATCATCTGTACATTGTTGTTCTGGAAGTGAACTTCTCCTTTAAAGGAACAGGCAACCAAAAATATAAATCATCAGCTGTTTTTTGCACATAACATACAATATACTGTACATATATTTTTCTTATTATGACAGTGAGAGTGTTTGTTATGGAAGCTTGTTTTCACATAAAAAAAAAAGTTAGTCTCTTTTTATCTCTCTTTATCTCAGACGTCAGAATCCCCCTCCCCCTCATAATTCTGTTTATCTCACAATTATAATAAAGGAAAAAATGCAGAATTGTGAGAAAAATGTCATAACTGTGTGATGATAATGTTGCAATTATCTTTTTATTTTTTTTACTTCATGGCAGAATCAAAACAAAACAAAAGTTGCGTAACAGTAAACTCAGAATTCTGAGAATTCTGAAAAAAAAAAAAAACACATAAATCATAAAAATAGTTCATATGTTTTGAGAGCTTCAAAACCTTTGTTTGTTCTTCACACAAAACTATTGCACAGGAAAAAAATATGCAATATGTAACACACAAATCCACCTTAATATGGCTTTTTGGCCTTATTTTAACAATCACTGAAAAATGTAGGTAAATCTGCGATGAAGCGGAAGTAGCAACACTTTTTTTTTTAATAAAAGATCCAGGTATGATATTTTGATTAAACATAGATTAAAAAAAATCATAAACAAGTTAGTGCTGTTAAGCGATTAATCACATCCAAAATAAGAGATTTTGTTTACATAATGTGTTTGTACTGTGTATATTTATTGTATATATGTAAATACACTCACATACAATATATATTTTAAAAATATTAACATGTATATATTTATATTAATAGAATTTATATTATATATAAATATATTTAATATATAAATGCAGCATATTTTTTCTTAAAGTCCCCCTGTAGTCAAAATTTGTATCCCTTAAAACTGATCTTTGATCATCAAAATGATATATTTAAATGTTTTTTTCTTGTAAAAATAGTTTTCTCATGCCTTAAAACAGCTTGAATGTAACTCTACCCCCCTTGCCTCATTTACTATACGTGGATCTATGAATATGCAAATTAACCCCGCCCCCACGCAGTCACACCAGCCAGCCCCATGATCCACTAACTGAACTGTAGTAAACACGATATAATGGTGAAACATGGATAATGACTGATAAAGCGATGTTTTTACTAACGGACAACTACAGTAGGTACTGTAACATTTGTTAGTTACTTACTTGACGATGATGTGCCCTCAAAATGCCTTGAAGACTCGAATGCAGCCTATTTTGTGATTCCAGTTCGCACCCGTGAGCATATGCGAGTGAAGTGTATAGACAGCAATGCGGGAGAGGTGCGTCTGACTCCGGGCTGCTTTTACGCTGTTGCCGCGGGTTATTTACAAAACCTTTTACTCTGGATGCGATTAATCGCGAGTAATCATTTGACAGCACTAAAATAAATAAATAAATAAACAAACGCATAGATGAATTTGTAAAGATCTATAATATGCATTTAGAAAATGCATTTCATGCCAGCATTAAGTCTGCTGATTTCTCTATCCTAAACATGCACAATTATAGTTAGTTGCATTTACTTAGAGTTTATTGTTTGCATTTAGCATTGTTTTTCCCTGACAGAACAAACCTGCCAACCACCAGGTTGAGAAGCGCTGTTTCTTGACTTGTTTTTTTGCTATAAAAGAGTTTGAAATCTTTTTAAACATCCAATGAATCAGCGGTGGTGAGCATCAGTTGTAAAAATATATTTCCCCGCGGCCCACGATGCAGGATTTGTTTCTTGCGTTATGAATCTTTAGGGGCACATAATTCTCTACATGGGTTTTGGATGACGTCATGTGAGCCCCGTTTCAAAGCATAAAAACAAACTGTTTCATGCATTTTATGCTATTTTATGGCAGTATAATTCTTAACGCAGCATCTCGCCTCTCTGCAAGGTGAGTCTTTGAGCTTTCCGAACGTGTTGATGTCACATATTTTATGCACAACACAAATTTATTACCTTTCACACCAGGGTTTCTCTACAGCATAGGTCATGCTGCAAGAATGTGCTTTTCTTTTTGTTTTTTCTTCTCTCTCTGCCGTCTTAAGTACAAGAAGGGAATAATAAACTTCTCGTGGGACCTCGGTGTCAATGCAATAAGAGGGATGAATGTTTTGTTTGTTTAATGATCAGCTCCGCTGCATTTCAAGATTAACCGGGATAATTGCGAGGTGCACGAAAACCGAACACGGGCAGTTTGTCATGATTATTTGTCTGGTGGTAGGGGGTACGGTCTCCATAAACCTGTGTGTTTATGGTTCATGTGCCTCCCTGTTCTTCAGAAACACAGATATATTCTGGTTTATCAGTTGTTTTATGATCAGTTTGCCTTCTTTAGTTTTAGCACTCCCTCTGGTAATAATAAATCCTCAGGTGGCATAGTTAGTTTCATCATTTATGCACCCCGTCTGGATCAGATTCAGCTGCTGAAGTGTGTCATTTTTTTGATATTTTCTTTCTCTATTAATCCCTTCAAATAAACTCAAAGTCTGGAGTTTCTCTGTGGTGAGTGACATTGTTTTTGTTTCTCCGCCAGAGTCGATCCGTGCAACATCATTAAACTAAATGACAGGAAGCTTCTCTTCAGTAACCTCGACCACACACATCACGAGGGGTTAAAATAGCCCAAAACGCTCCGGAAAGAAAAAAATTATTGGCAGTTTGTTTGTCAGTCCGGTCCATGCATGTGATCCAGTCCAGTTTTTGTTTGACCCAGCACATTCATTTAGTCTTAAGCAAGAGTTTTCGCTTTAAATTTAAGGAAAATGCTTCTTTTCATTGTCGATGTTCTCAGTTTCCAAAACCATGAACAAAATTAAAGTTTTTTGAAAAAATTATTGGAGTATGTATTACAAAAAAATGCCATTTCAGTTTTTCTATGTGTTTTTTGATGTGTTACCTGCTGTTTATTGGTAATTGAGTGAAATTTGTTTCTACACCAATTTTTTTTAACAACCCAGACATTAAGTACAATAAACATGGCTTGTGTTGATCTCAATGTGAAGTGAATTATTGACTGCTGAAAACATTTAACTGATGTTTAGAAACCAAACACTCTTAGCGCTTCTGCTGTTGTTTATACATTTATAAAATGTCAGTTTTGCTCATGGTAAATATTATGCATACTTTCGGGCCTCTGCAGTTCATGGATGCATAAATAAATCATGATAAATAGGTTTATGGAGCATTTTCACTGTATTTTCTGTTGAGTTCAGCACGTAGCACTAAAAAATAAAGGTTCTTTATTGTCATTGAAAGTTCGTGAAGAACTTTTGACATCCATAGAACCTTAAGGTTTATTATAGTAGAAAAATGTTCTTCAGATTAATGAAATATTCATCGCAATCAGAAAAATAGTTGTTACACTTTTAAAAATAAAGGTTCCAAAAGAGGGTTTTTGCAGTGATGCAATAGAAGAACCATTTTTGGTTCACCAAAGAATCTGACAGTGATCAGTTCTTAAAAGGACTTCATAGAACCGTCAATGCCAATAAAGAACCTCTATTTTTTAAGAGTAAAGCCTCTTGTTGTGTTGCAGGTCAATTTGACTCAAAATCTTTAAACGGCTTGAAATACTGGTTAATCTATTTATTTCTACTTAAAGGAGAAATCCACTTCCAGAACAAAAATTTACAGTTAATGTACTCACCCTCTTGTCATTTAAGATGATTATGTCTTTTTTTCTTCAGTCGATAAGAAAATGATCAGTAGTCAACATTTGAAGTGGATAAAAAAGTTGTCCTAAAACAAGAACAGGTATTGTTTTGGTTTTAGGACAACTTTGATGAAAGGTTTTGATCCACTTCAAATGTTAAGAAGGGTCTTATCTAGCAAAACAATCAGTAATTTTCTAAACAAACTGACAATTTGTATACTTTTTAACCTCAAACGCTCGTCTTGTCTAAGTCTGCGTGAACTCCAGTTCAGTTTTTCCAGTTCAGTACAGGAAATACAGTTAGGGTTTGTTGAAAAACTCCTATCCCGTTTTCTTTCCCAACTTCAAAATCACCCTACATCTCTGCAGAAGTACCAACCCAGTGTATACAAAATGAACATGCAAAGATGATCAAACGGCCTTTACATAAAAAAGTATAACAGCGATGTAGGAGGATTTTGACGTTGAAGAAGAAAACAAGATGGGAGTTTTTTGACATACCCTAGCTGTCTTGACCTGGATTACAAAGACTACTCATTCGCATCGCAGAGACGAGCGTTTGAGGTTAAAAAGTATATAAATTGTCAATTTGTTTCAAAAATGAGCAGTCGTTTCACTAGATAAGACTTTCTTCCTCGGCTGGAATCATTTAGAGACATTTGAAGCTGCATTTAAACTGCATTTTGGAAGTTCAAACTTGGAAGCACCATTGAAGTCCACTATATGGAGAAAAATTCGGGAATGTTTTCCTTAAGAAACATAATTTCTTACCGGCTGAAGAAAGAAAGACATGAACATCTTGGATTACAAGGGGGTGAGTAAATTATCTGTACATTTTTGTTCTGGAAGTGGACTTCTCCTTTAAAATTTGGTGAATATTTCTCATTTAGGGTCATAAATGTGCATGGAAACTTTCATCACGTATGTGTTTTGAAAAGCTGTACACATTTTTTTTTAATCAACTTTTGTATTGAGGTGATTTGCAGACACTATCGACACTGAAAGATACTAAAGAGTCAGATTTTAAAAACAAAACAAAACATAAAACCTTTAAAACACAAAACTGAGACTTGTCTTCTGAATCATCCAAGGCAAATTCACAGTTTCACAGTCAAAAAAATCTGCCAAAAGTTTTTTTTTTTTTTGTCTCAATTGACTCTTCGCAAAAATCCGTTACTTTTGCTATGTCTGAAAACAATGCTGCTTTCACACTAAACGTCATTTTCTAACACAGTGAAAAATACATTGCGGAGCAAAGAGGAAACTGACAACACGCTGACAGACAAGACAAAGCAGGTTACTTTTGGTATGAAACAAGGTCTCAGCTTTAATACACATAATAGTTCAAGTCCACCGCTACTCTTCTGTCTGATATTTTTGTCAGACAGAATGGCGGATTCAGCGTTATTATTGATCAGATCACCTATCAATCAAGCTGTTTGCGAACTGTCAGTTACTGGACTGTCGCAGCAATGGAAAGAAATGTGCCCTAGTGAAAAATAAATGTACTAAAATGTATTTGAAATGCATTTATTTCATGCTAAGTATACTACAAATACTCATATATATTTATGTACTTAATACAAATACCTTGCAATTATACTTTTAGTATACTAAACTGGTATTTTAAAGTCTGATAAATTGGAACAACTCATTTTGTACTTCATACACTTTAATTGTGCGAAAGTAGTGCTGAACTCCAACTAAAGATATACTTTAGTATATTTGATTGTGCTAAAGTGGAACTATTGCAAGTATACACTCTTAAAAATAAAGGTGCTTCACAATGCCATAGAAGAACCTTTTTCGTCTAAATGGTTCCATAAAGAACCTTTAGAATATAAAGAACGTTTCTGTTTCAAAAAAGGTTCTTTGTGGCGAAAGAAGGTTCTTCAGATTATAAAAAGGTGAGAAAGAGATGGTTCTTTAAAGAACCTTTGACTGAATGGTTCTTTGTGAAACCAAAAATGGTTTTTCTATGGCATCGCTGCGAAGAACCTTTTAAAGCACCTTTATTTTTAGGTACACTTTAAATATTGTGCATTTAAAGACCAATATTATTTAAAGATCATACAATGCTCATCAATAGTGACATTAAAACACATTTTAGGCTTAATATTAAGAAATGTGCATTGTGCACAAGTAGCACTCCAAATAAAGTTCAGTTATAATTTTTATTTCAGTAAGTCTCAAGCGATATGTCAGTTAATATGTTAATAGATTTGAACTATACTTAGTATGAAATGAATGTGTTTTAAATTTATTACTTTTTTACTAGAGTGAGAAACCTATTTTACCCTCACAAGGGTTGGAGAATAAGAATAAGAAATGCTACTTACAAAGTACAAATCATGTAAAATATTTATGCTTGTAGTTATTTGCACCTCAGTACACAAATAGTCAATAGAAGTAATCATGACCATAAAAACATACAATTTTTGTTGTCTTTTGTCTGTGCAACTTTAAACGTAATAAAACATTGAATGGAAATTAAGGAAAGTATTACATTTCTCACATATTTATTTACTTATTTTGTTTGGTGTTGACGGCTACAGCTTCTGCTTTTAAACATCTTTAGTGTTTTTCATTCTAACAAATTTTGGCAAATTGCACGGAAACCAATGTGAACCCCAACACATTTTTCAAACACAGTGGGGGGGGTTAATAACTTTTCACTGAAAGCTTCTTTGGGAAACCCAATATGTTCTGAAACAAACCTTTTTGAAACCTTGATTTTTAAGCTTAGCGCCAAAGTTTCGCTGCTGTTTCTACTACTCAGATTTGGCACCAAAGTGAACATAAATGGGTTATGCAAGGCCTAGCATGTTACCTGCAACCGCCAGAATAGCTGCAAACTGAAGTAGCCCATGTAGCATTTCATCTGCGGCGTTGGATTTGCTTTCACAGCTGGCCGTGGATGCAGGTGGGCCTGTTTTCTGCTGGTGGGAAACCCTGCTGAGCCTCAAGATGAATGGCATACCTCTGCAGGAAGGTGGAAGGCTGTCTAATTGGGGGCGGGTGGAATGATTCCTCTATTTTGAGGCATTTCCTAATCTATGTATGAATGATGTTTGGCCTTATTTGTGGAGAACCAAACAGCCCCTTGCTGAAAATAGAGAGGCGATGTCAAATTAAGGTCTGACCGCAGAGCTTTCCAGAAAATAAGTGTACAAGAGCTGCATGGCAGAAAACGGGACGCTGAGTCGTGTGGGTCTGAAAGCAAACCAAAGGAAGGTGTTGGTTTACAGCTTCTGGTAGAGCTGCTTGTGTAACTGCTTGGGAAATATTAATCTGATGAAAGATGTGTGGCGTATTTAAATCTTTCCTTTTTTTTAGATGGTAGATAGTCAAACAAAGTTGTGAATTTGATGATATGATTGTGCTAAACTGTGTTTTGGTATAGTTTTAATGCACGTTATATTCTATCAAACAGCATAATCGATTGATGAATCAGAAAATGTTTTTAAAAAGGTACAAGTAACAAATGCAGTTTTAGTTTCAGTAAAATAGAGACAATAACAGTAATGCACTGAATGAAAACTGCCTTTGAAACTATTTTTAATCAGAAATTGCTAGTAAGTTTCACACTTAGAAAGAAACGTCAATTGATACATTGAAGTAAACATGAAATTTGACTCAAATAGTATTTTCTTATGAAATGTATAAATTTTCAGCATCATTACACCAGTCTTCAGTGTTACGTGATCGCGAAAAAAGAAACAGACAAACTGATTCAATTGAGTGAGTCATTTACACTGGAACCGCTGTGATTGATTCAAACTCGTGACTTCGATCGTTCAGTTTAAGTGATTCAGTAGCAAAAACCAGATCAAATTAAAAGGGCCGTTCATTTTCGAATTTCGACATCGCTTCTAATGATTTTAAAAAGCATGTATTGTAATAGGTGAAACAAAGCTTTTTGAAACTCAACGGCGACTTCAAATCGCGGATTGCAAATCATTTGATTCAGATAGGGACTTCACTGCGGGTTTGCGAATCATTTGATTCAGTTTGGGACTCTGAAATGCATATTGTGAATCATTTGAATCACATCAGCACTTCAGAGTGTGTTGGCAAATATTTATTTTCTTTTTTTTTTTTTTTTTACAGATTTTTTAAAAATTAAACCGTGAGAAAACATCAAACCATTAAAGCAGTACAGTTATAAAACAAAGAAAAATAAAGGAAGTATACAATAAATACAAATTAAGAATTAACCGAGGTTTCCATAATAAAAGAGTAGTAAATCCATGTTTAATGTTTGACTTGTGGCTGTATTTCAAAAACAGATTGTGGCTACATTTCATTTGATCAAAAATACAGTAAAAAATATTATTGAAATATTTCATGTACATTTTTGTAACAGTATAACCACAGTTTTACCAATAAAAGTAATACATTTACACATTATAGGTGGTATAGAAGAATATATAGAAATATTTTCTAGGATGTACACGAGCTTTAGATAGCTCTAAGGCACTTGTTTAGAGCAACTCTAAACCTGCTTACTTGAAATTTAGCTGTATGTATGTCTCTACCAATGTCCAGACACTACTAAATTGTCCTCTAGCAAAACTAAACATACACCTTGTTTCTACTGTACAATTATATATAATATATATTTTAAATTGGTATCACACCTGTTGCTTCCAGAATATCCATTTTAAATATTATTATGTGCTTCGATTTTTCTTTCTTTGTTCTTAAATCTCGACATAGATTTCATACCTCTTGCATTTGTTTTGCTTTATTTTGCATTTTGTTTTCTTAGTTAATTTTCATTTCTATCTTTTATTATTTTTTTTTTAATTAAAAGACATTGTTTGATAAGTGAGATCTCTGTTTGAACTCCATGAAAATCAAAACAGTAGTCCTTGAAAGTCTCTTTGAAAGTCCTGGAATTTAATTTTACAGCATCAGTACGAATCCTGTTACTGTAGTTTTTGATCAATTTAATGCATCCTTGCTGAATATATGTAGTGTATATTATGCCATAAATGCTGTCAATAGAGCTTAACGTGTATTGAACCTTTATAAACGCCGAGTCCCACAGAGGTCTGTGATGTGATGGTCGTATATCTGAGTCAGAGACATTCCCTTGATAGCAGCCAGAAGATCACAGGTTCTCTTAAGCACACTTCAAAGGGTTAACCTGATCCCACAGCTCTGCCCGAGCACAAGAGGTTAACGTAACGCTCCCTCAACATCAGCCTGAGACGCAACGAGCTGTGGGAAAAATGTGAGGTCAAAGCGGAGAGATCGCAGTCCTGTCCGCTCAGAATCACCTTCAATAATGCAACGAGTCTGAGGAGGTTTAGAGAAGTTTTACAAACAACTTTTATTTGAAAACTATAATGTCAACGTAAACATGACCTTTGACCCAAGGTTTTTCATGCAGTTATTGTTTCAATCTAGCGTAACAGTGGATAATAAACATTATTTACATAGCAGTGGAGTAAAAACAGGCTCTTGTTGTACTTTTATGGCCACATGATTAAGAATCCGTCAGTCATTCGTTTCATTAGAGTGATTTGTGACGGCGATTAATTCATCTGTGCATTTGTACATCTCACAGGCCTTCAACACAGTGTATGATCACAAAATGATATTGCAAATTCACAAAACTTTATACATCTCTGTGCTGGCGTCATCGTGAACTGTGAAAAACATTAACGTTAGATGTTATAAACATGAACTATCAGTGTTTTTTCTACAAACATCACATGGAAAAAAAGTTTCGTCATTGACACCATTGGCGATTCACAGCGATTATATTGATTCCGTTCACTAACAGATGAGAATCAAACACCGGGCAAGACATAAGACACACTTAAACACCAACACTGACTCATCTGAATCATGTAAATCCAGCATGGACTGAATCACTGAATCATGTGTATCCAACGCTAAGTAAATCACTGAATCATATGAATCCAACACTGAGTGAATCACTGAATCATGTGAATCCATCATTGCCTGAATTACCAAATCATGTGAATTCAACATTGACTGAATCATGTGAATCTAACATTGACTGAATCATGTGAATCAAATGATGAGTGAATCACTAGATAATGTGAATCTAACATTGATTGAATCACTGAATCATGTGAATCCATCATTGACTGAATCACCGAATTATGTGAATTTAGCATTGACTGAATCATATGAATCCAACAATGAGTGAATCACTGGATCATGTGAATCCATCATTGACTGAATCACTGAATCATGT